>PVJL010013553.1:0-31696 GCA_004026885.1 Lyroderma lyra
CAAAAATTAATGAATGACACAAAGTTACAGGTCCAAGGGGCTCGGGACACACCAAACTGAGTAATCACTCTCCCCTCAAAACACACCGAAACAGTTTTCATTCCAGCCCCTGAAAATAAAAGATAATGAGAAAGTACTCAGGGAAAAATGACACCTTATGTGTGAAACAGCAAAGATAAGAATCATAGCCCAATTATGTTTAAATGCCTATTAATCTAGAAAATAGTTGAATGACATCTTTAACATGCTAAAAAAACCAAAAAATAAAAAATGAAGAAACAAATTGCCAATGAGTGGTGTGTGAGTCCCTAGGGCTGCCATAACAAGGGACCACACATTGGGTGGCTTGACACAACAGAACTTACTTTCTCTCACAGTTCAGAAGTCCAAAATCAGAGATCAGCCTTGTCCATTCTTTCTTTCTTTCTCACTACCCCCACCTTTTTTTTTTCTTTTTAAACTGTATAGAAGAAAACATTGTCACTAAACTTAGACACCTTGGGCTCAAGGACTTCATGAACTTGACCTCAAAGGCAAGAGAAGCAAAAGTAAAACTAAATGAATGGGACTAAAAAGCTTCTACACAGCAAAAGAAACCATCAGCAAAGCAAAGAGAAAGCCAACTGAACGGGAGAAAATATTTGCACAAAATGCCTCTGATAAGGTGCTAATATCTAAAATATATAAAGAACTCATATGACTCAATAACAAAAAAATGAACAACCCAATTTAAAAGTGGTCATAGGACATGTCCGTTCTTTCTGAAGGGCTCTGAAGGACAGTCAGTTCCCTGCTTCTCTCTCCCAGCCTCTGGTGATGGCCAGAAAACCTTGCCATTCCTTGGCTTATAGATGCATTGCTCCAGTTCCTGCTCTGGCCTTCACTGGACAATCTCCCCGTGTGTTTCTCCTTCCTTTGCAGGCACCCCAATCAGATTGTGTTAGGGCCCACCCTAATGATGGACTCTGAACTTGATAACATCTACAAAGACCTTATTTCAAAGTAAGGGTCACATTCAAAGGTACCAGGGGGTTAGGACTTAAGCATATCTTTTCGGAGGACACAATTCAACCCATAAGAGATAATATGGGTATTGAATGCCATTAAGTTCAGAGAGCAAGCAATTTGTTGTGGGATAGAATGATTTTTTAAAAGAGGCTCATAGTAGTGTCAAGAATCAATTGAGCTTGACTAAATGGTGGGTATATCTATATTTCATTGGAGGAGAGGAAGAAGGCTGGAAGTGGGTGATGAAGGAACTCTTCATCACCCAGGAATGGAAGCTACTTGATGTAATTTACCAAAATGATAGCAGTCATGCTGCAAACTCAGAAAGTGACAGTAACATTAACTCTCTTAGCTCACAAAAGCAACAGTGTCATTATGCAGCGGAATTTATTGGTGTCCAGGCTTCCTCTTATCTCTAAAATTCAAACTTCTCAGTGTTAATTTGGTTTTGAAACCAGCCCTGGAGGGATTAGCCTGGGTAAGTGCCATAGGTACCGTCAGGATCCCTGAGGATTGGAACCCAACTTCGTGATTGTATTCAAAATCAAACATTCATGTAAAATAAGATATGAATTGTAAGCAGTTGATACAGTTAGAATGTTATTTACTCAACAGAGATGATTAGCGTTTCTAACTTCGTAGGAGGTGTCTATATAGCAAAGTTGGTGTGGATGAAACCAGGACCAGAAAAAGGTTATAAGCTTTGTTTGCTGTGTGAGAGGCTGGTGTCAAAGACAGTCTAAGCTGAGTCTGTAATTTCGTGAATGTGTACGATATTGTGGTTCACCATAGGATGTACCATATTTCTATATAGACTAAAGGATTTAGGGCTGGCTTTCCAAATTCTTTAGGGAACCAAATGAAATTCGGTCTCAATGGCCATCGACAGAAGAAATAGAAGATTAAAGGGGCAAGCCACAGGAAATGACAGCAGCGAGCTATTCAGTCTGTTTTTGTTTCTCTGATGGGCCCTTCTCTGGATATGTGTGTATATTTTCTCACGTAATCCCCCTTGTCATTAGTCAGGTGGATCAAGTTCATGTAAAGTTTATTTTATGTCACTTTACCATAGAATTTAGTAAATTACTAACCTGCCACGAGGCTAGGGTTTTCTTTTGGTTGATGTTTCAAAAAACCCTTTGAAATGAAAGGGGAAATCTAATGATTGTTCTTCAGTTTCCCCTCCCCGCTGCTGTTGGCCCTTGTCTTCACTACAGAAGCGGGTGAACGGCAGGGAGGGAAAGCGGAGGGAAGATTTCATCTCACGTTACTCATAGACCTGTGACCGTTGCTGTGAACAGAGCTTCAGGTTCATACCCACAGACCTGTTGATTGCATCCGGGTTGCTGGGTCAGTTGTTCAGACGAACTACCTGGGATCCTAGAGCCTGAAGCGGTCAGTTGCACTCAGTGAGAAAAGGAAGACTTGCCTGCTTTCCATTCAGTGTATCATGACTTAGAAAACTAACTTTTAATAAAGCAGCGAACAGACATAATTTAATCAGTCATTATATTGTCGAATCTATATATAGCTTAGTGCAAGAGTTAATCAGTCAATCAATCAATCATTAAGCAAGCATGATTGACAAGAAACCTGTGGTTGCATACATCAAGTATAATCTGCAACTAATATCAGAAAAGCTTCTGCTGCCTTGGTTCTTTCCAGGCATGGGTAGATGGGACTCAGGGAACGCGTGGGAACTCTGGGGTTCCCGCTGCACTTTGACCAATGACATCGCCCTGGAACCTTCCTTCAGCTAGGCACTTTCACTTAAATCACCCTCATCCTGGAAGGTTTTTCCTGCTTACCCCTTATCAGGTGAAAGGTGGCACTTGTCTCTAACTTTTCAGGACCTCGCCAGATTCCTTTCCTAATCCAGCTTTACCTGTTGGTGTTAAGACTGTACACCCCCAGGTTGTTTTTGATAGATATGCACATAAATGGATTCCTTACCTGCACTCAAAGGAAGAATGGCTCAGGATTTTTAAAAATACTCCTCTCCCCTATAGAACCAAGACATCTTTTATTTTGGAACAATTTAAGAACGTGGAAAGGGCAAGGGGAAACAACATAGTGTCATCACTTAAACACAACTATTATCAGTATTTTAGTTTATAGCCTTCCAATCTTGCTGTTTCCTGCACATTTTATTTTGCAAACTAGTTTGCATATGTATCCTCTCTAAAATGGTGTGTGTGTGTGTGTGTGTGTGTGTGTGTTTCCTTAATGCTGTTGATCAGAAGTGGTGTAGCAAGATGCTCATGAATGCAGGAACATGGGCTCTGAAGACAGAGTGCGTGGGTTCAAATCTTGATTTCCCTACTTCTGCAAACTTGGGGAAGTGATTCGGCTCCTGTAAATCTTAGTTTCCTTATCCAGAAAATGAATATAATAATCATATATGTACTTCAGGGAGCTACTGGGAGAATCAAATGACATAATGTTATGTTTAGCATTCACATACTTACTATATGTTCCTGGCATGCATTAATAGCAAGTGCTCAATAAATATGAACTATTATATTATTTCTATCATAAAGTATTCAGGAACATAATTTTACATGACTGCGTCAAATTTCATCCTTAGTATATACTATAGTTTTGTTATCTGTTCTCCTGTGTTTAGACTTCAGGTTACTACAGCGTTCTTACCTTTATATACTACCTCGGGTTAAGCATCTTTGTGTGAGAAGATTTTTCTGTAACTCAGCTTATTTTCTGACTTATCTGAAATCCCAAAAGTAGAACGACTGAGTCCAGCACAATGTGATTTGTTCCAAAGAGCTGCAGCAATTTCTATTTGATTTATATTTCTCTCAGCCTCCATGTGACTGTTTCACCTTCTCTTGCCAGCAGATAGCACGTGTGTGTGTGTGTGTGTGTGTGTGCGTGTGCGCGTGTGCGTGTGTGTGTGTGTGTGTGTGTATTCATTCACATAAATTCCAGATGAGTTCAGGTGTTCAAGTTCCTTAAAAGATATCCATACCACCACTACTGTCTAAATTCTTTAGCAATCGAAAATGAGGTACTGGATTGATTTGCTGCAGTGTGAATGGGGCTGGAATGACCTGTAGGTTCATGTAAAGTGGAAGCTGTTCAGACACAATGAAAAGTTTTGTAACTACCCTGGCAACTTTGGGGACATTTTCCCTACCTTATTCCCCAGCCGGTATATCCTGCCTTGTCAAACTTGTACTATACCCAACCGATTCTCAGTGACCATTGACCAGGCCTCTTTCAGTTCTCTCCACCACCAACCCCAGGTGGAACGTCATGCTCTGCTCACTTCTTAATTGCCTCTCCTCCATGCTCATCATCAATTAATTTGGAATACTATCTTCTGACTACATTTTCATTTTGGCAAAAGCTATCAGTGACAGCTCTGATGTTTACTTCATGCAAATTTTCAAAGAAGAAATATTTTAAACCAAAGAACTTGGTTTCCTTTGCATTAATTCGTTGTACTGATTTTCTGTTATGACACAACAAACCATCCTAAAGCTTAGTGGCCTGAAACAATGGTTGATTGTTATCTCTTATGGTTCTGTCAGTTGACTGGGCTCATGTGAGTCATCTGCACTTCTAGCCTTTCATGTGGTCATGGTTATACAGTGGCTGGGGCCAGAGTTATCTGCAGACCTGACTGGACTTTAATGTCCAACATGGTTTCTACACTCACATTTCTGGGGCCTCAGCAATAAGAATTAGAGAAACTAGGAGCTAGATGACTCTGTACTTGACCTCCATACACAGTTAGCTTATATCCTTCAGGGCATGGCAATTTCAGAGTGATATCTGGTTTTTCACCAGCGTGCATGTGCCTTTCAAGAGACTGAGGTGCAAGCCACCAGTCTTTGTATGACCTAAGCTCAGAAGGCACATAGTGCAACACCACTTCTGTTATATTCACAGGGAAAGGCTATAAAAGGTTATAAATATTGGGAGATGTGGTTTCTTAGGATCATATTTGGATTAATGGATAGTTTGGATTAATGGATAGTTCACATACGTTCATTAAATATATGAAGTTGGACAGTTAATTTGAGAACTCATCCTAGAAAAAGTGCTATATACCTCACTGCTGAATATCACTACAGTCACCTTTGAAGTACTCCCCTTGGGAAACTATGCACCTAGCTTTCTACTCCAACACCTAGTCCACCTTTCAAAGCAAATTTTAAACTCTTTTTTTTGGAATGGCCATCAGAGCTGTTATAACCTTGACACCTTACTGAGTTGTTTGTACAGTAAGCACACGATGGCAAGTTCGTGAACTTAATTGTCATATTTTGGGTACGATGACAGCTCTGATGGCCATTCCAGAAAAATATTTCCAAAATTGCTTTGAAGGGTGGACTAGGTCCTGGTGTCAGTGCATAGCTTCCCAAGGGGAGTACTTTGAAAGTGACCATAGTGATATTCAGCAATGAGGTGTGTAGCACTTTTTCTAGGATGAGTTCACAAAATTAATCTTCCAACCTCATATATATTTCACATATATTAATGTTCTGTTAGGGTAATTTAGTAACATGATGTCTGTGTATTTTAGTTACACAGTGTTTCTAAGAAGTATCATCTTTGTGAGTTTTAGGGTGGGTACTAACTCCAAGTTTTATTTTATTTCATTAATTAATTTTTAAAATTATTTATTTATTTTTTAGTTGCAGTTGAATTCAATATTATTTTACATTAGTTTCAGGTGTATTCTATAGGAGAGTGATAAGACATTTATATAGTATATACAGTGAATCCACCTGATTAGTCCAATACCCATCTGGCACTATACATAGTTGTTGTAACATTATTACTGTAATCTCTGTGCTGTATTATTGAATTTGTTTTGTTTCTACTTTGTAAAGGCATATATGTAATTGGCAGTTAAGACTGTGTGCTTGGGCTACATGAGATGTGTCGGAATTTATTTGACAAAATGACAGTATTTATTTAGTACTGTCTTAGTCACCATTTCTCATTTGCTGGTGGATCCCAAACTATATTGAGTTTACGAATGTCTCTGAGGAAGGTAAATCAACAAATTTATGGAGGGGAAATTCTCTTGAAGTGCCGCCAGGAAACCATCAGCCTGTGTTCTGGATGGTTAAGAGGAGAGATCCAACTCCCTTGGGCTTTCCTTTGAGGGGTGAACTCCCAATGTAAGAATCAGTACTGGGAGGTCTTTACTCTTGACATTGGATGTATTACCACTTTCTTGTGACTTCCACTTTGTAATCAGTCATCTGTTGTCCCATTGCAAGCTGATTATTTTTTAAAACAGTTTAAGATTTTTACTACATGGACTTAATTATGTAATTACATACTAGATGTGGTAACTGCTTCAGAGGAACCATTCTAATCTATGAGGTGCCTAAGATAGTCTTTAAAGAACATCTAATAACATAATTACAATGCCTAATAGAGCAGAATAACAGGTAGCAAGAATATCTTTGGAGCCATGAGAGAAATGTTATGGCCGTTAGGGCATATAATATCAGTAATGAAACTAACCCCACAATTATGTCATTATGTAACTGCACATAATGGTAAAGGATATATCAATACTGATATTATAAATATTATGTGCATTTGCTTTTTTGCCATAAACAACATTTCTTTCAAAAAATGTGTAGAAGTAATTGGAAATAATCTTTATCTTTTTTTTTTTTTACAGTATTTCTGTGCCATTTTATTACATATCATTGCATGTGCAATTTGTAATGTGGGTATTACATGTGCAGATTGCTACAAGTACCACCATATTCAATATAGAAAACAGTCCCATGCTACCCTTTATAGTCACAGCCCTCTTTATCTTCTGTCCCATCTCTAACCCCTGGCAACCACCAGCCACTTCCCCATTTCCATAATTCTGTCATTTTGATTTATTCAGTCACTTTTATATTTAATTTTGTGTGTCTTTGTAAATGTGAATTTTTATTTATTTATTTATTTATTTATTTGGGTGACATCTGTTAGCAAGGAATATCTTTATCTTGTGAGATAGAAAAACCTATGATATTTTTGATACAAAATGGCTGTGACATTTGAAAGAAAAATAAAAGGAGATTGTAAACATACCAAGTTAATTGTAAAAGCATACATATTAACTTTAAAACTGCAAAATGTATTTAAGATGTCAGAGACAGGCAATTAAATATTATATTCATGTATTTAGATATGGCATATTATACTTTGCGGCGAGTGATGAAAAACATATCAGGAATAAAACTAAAACATGCCAGAATCTTGATTATTGTGATTACCTTCGCTGTATGCTGGGGATGAAGGTTCTATTGAAATGGGTGGTTTATCAGACAGAAGAGTGAATTTTAATTAGGGTCCATGTTCAAATATTTTGGTGTTGGTGACATCATCCTTCGGCATTTATTGAGGAATGTATCAACAAACACTACCATTTTGACTGTACTTTATAGGACTCAAAAATCTATTTTGGTTATTTTATGAGCAAGAGGCTTATTTATAGTGTGTTTTAAAGGCTACAAGTATTACATGATTGAATAGTTATTACCCCTTAAAAATTTTCCTACCTTAGTTCATATCTGATGACAAAACAAACAAACAAAAACAGATATGGTTACCACTGGGTTCTGATACATGTTAATATACTTCCCCTTTACTTTCTATTACTTTTGTTTGTTGTGCACAAAAACTTATATATGTTGGTAAAATTCTGAAAGTATCTGCCACAGGCACAGGCTCATATTCTCTGAGACTACGAGTATGTAGAAAAATAGCTGGCATCTGTAAATAAACATTTCAAGTTTTTCACAGGGCCATCAATTTTGCAAAAGTTTTTTCAAGGCAATATTATGATAAAATTATGCAAGTTTGAGTCATGACAAATATTTAAACAATGCATTTATTATTCTCCTAGGGATAGTTATGAAAGTATGGTCAAAGTGTTTACATTCCTTTGCATTAATATCTTATTTTAAAAAGTCAGGTTTTGCTCGATATGTATAAACTTCCTATCCTTACATATTTTTTCTTCCCTTACAAAATTTGAGTGACATTGAAGATCCATAGTGTTGGAATGAATTCTGCACATGGGAATATTCATAGTAACATCTCAAGCAACTATCGTTTCTTGTTTTTTGAGGCCTGAAAATATTTCCTCAATTAATATCATTTAATTATTCAAGATAGACAGCACATATAAATTCTATTTTATATCTCCTAACTCCACATTGTATGGTAATACTTCATGGCCCTTACCCTCATCAATGTCCTCAAATAAAATGCAACAATCATAATAACATATTCTGTATGTTGTTCAAAGTCATTCTTTTACTAAATGAAAGTTAAGAGAATTCTGGATTTGATCATGATGGAGTAACAAGGACAGGATTTACTCTATCAACTAGGAAACCAGACAAATCTATAAGGCAGTTGTTCTCAGACATATGTGACACATGACAGCACAGGTTTATTATCCCTGATTAAAGGTAAATTGTATGATTGTTCGAGTTTACCACTTAGAGGTTGTTTTCCCTCAGCTGTGCAGGGACAAAGGAAACTAAGTAAAGCCAAGAAATCTCACTGAGTTTTAGAAACCTTGACTGGACTTCTGGGAGGCCAAACCAGTGGAGCAAAAGGAAAATCCAGAAAGACAGAGCTTGGACGATCTATGGAGGTATCCCCTGGAATCTTTGGCAGAGTACTAATCTGTTCTTGCATGACAATTAAATCATCCAAGGGTGGAGAAAGAACAATTGGAAGTAAGTAAGCTGAACAGTTCCCAAAGCTAACCATGGGCTGAAAATAATTTGTTTGTGTCAGTTAGAGTAGAGAGACTTCATAATAAATGAGGCATTGGGCAAAATACTCAGAAGAGTATTATTTTAGTAGTGGGGTTAAATTTTCTCTAGAATAAAGGTTGCTCTGATCCTAACCTAACAAAGCTTAAAAGCAATCCTTTACAGAAAGTAATCCCAAATAATCCTTTATTGTACTAGACAAAGAGGTCAGTGTTATTTAAAGGAGTACAACAAAATCCTCCACACAAAACCGAAATTCACAATGTTATGCATCCGAAAAAAAAAAAAAGGGTTGGAAGACATCCAAAGGATTAGGAAAATATGATCCATAACCCAAAGAAAAATCAGCCAATAGACTCAGACCTACAATAACAGAAATGATCAAATTATCAGACAAGGATATTAAAATTAACTATTATAAATATGCTCCATAGTCATAAAAGTTGAGGAAAGCATGAACATGATGAGAGATACGGAAGATATAAAATGACTGAAATGAAACTTCTAAAGATTAAACATGACATACTTGGAATGAAAAACACACTGGCTTGTATGGACAGCAGATTGGATCTTGCAGGAAAAAAATCAGTGACCGTGAAAACAGCATAAAAATTTCTGATAAGAAGTGGAAAGTGGGGTGGGAGAAGGAATGAATAACAAAAATGAAAAGATTGCCAGTAACATTTGGGAAATTGTCAGGCAGTCTAACATGTATAATTGATATCCAAGTAGTAAAAAATAAGAGAAGGGGGACAGAAAAATATTTGAAGACATAATGGTCCCAATTTGTCCCAATTTGATAAAAATTATAAACCCTAAGATTGAAGAAAACTTATTGCACTCAATGGAGAGGAAATGAAGGAAAACATGTCAAGGCACATCATAATCAAATTGCTGAAAACTAATGATGAAAAGAAAATGTTAAAAGTAGCCAGAAAAAAAGACAAAACACAAACAAAAACCCAACCAACCAACCAATCAACCAACCAACCAACCAAACAAACAAAAAACACAAAAAAAGACATCTAACATCACCAGAGGCCATAAAAGCCAAAAGACAATGGAAAAATATCTTTAAAGTACTAAAAGTAAAAAAGGAAAAAAAGACTTACCAATCTAGCAGTGCTGAACTCAGTATTTGATGATTGGGAAGGTACACTGTGGCAGATTTTATGACTAATAATTCTTCCTGCCAGGGCATTTTGCAACCCTACAGTGTTAAAATTAGGTGTGACTCCTGTCTTCATTGCATCATTATCATGGCAACCAAGACATGGAACCAACCTAAGTGTCCTTTGAGGGATGATGGGATAAAGAAGATGTGGTACATATATGTATTAGAATAAGAAAAGATGAAATACTGCCATTTGCAACAACATGGATGGAACTTGAGAGTATTGAGCTAAGTGAGATAAGTCAGATAGAAAAAGATAACCATATGATTTCACTCATATGTGGGATATAACACAGAAAGCAACAAACGAATAAACAAAACAAAAGAAAAGTCCTCATAGACAGAGACAATAGTATGGTGGTTACCAGCGTGGAAGAGGGTAAAGTGGGTCAAGTATATGGTGACAGAAGAGACCGGACTCTGGGTGGTGAGCACACAATGCGATGTACTGGTGGTTTAGAACTAACTGTACACTTGAAACACATACTCGTAATCTTATGAACCAATGATACCCCACTAAGTTTAATTTAAAAAAGCAATTGAGGTTAATTGGGAATTTTATGTGGCTTGTTCTAGCATTTTGTCCATATTTTCTTCTCTTAGGAAACAATAAATTCTTTCAATGGAAAAAAAAAAAACATAAGGGTGGCCCTGTGAATGAAAGAAAGAGAAGTGACATGTGTCACTTTAGAACAGAAAGTGTAAGAGTAACATGTTTTTATGTTTGTTTGTTTGTTTTTCCCCCTTGGGACAGGCAATGTTTTAGATCAGACACACTCAACCTGCAGCTCAGGATGGCTCTAAATGTGGCCCAACACAAATTCTTAAAACAGTATGAGATTTTTTTTGTGACCTTTTTTTAGCTCATCAGCAATCCTTAGTGTTAGTGTATTTTATGTGTGTGTGGCCCAAGACAGTTCTTCTTCCAGTGTGGCTCGGGGAAGCCAAAAACTCAGACACCGCTGTTCTAGATGGATGAGTCCATCAGCCTGGGATGTGGGGTAATGATGACTTGCAGCAGAGACATAGCTGACCCACACATGACATGTAACAGGAGCAAAGAGATATTAACTGTTGTCATAAACTATTGTGATTTTGGAATTGTCAACACAGCCTGACCTTGATTATCCTAACTGATTCAGTCAGCAAGGGTTAACTTTAGACTACACCTTCTCGTGAAGTCAGGGAAAACCAGGCAGGTTCACAGCATGAGAATCTACGTCTAGCAGAGCCCTGATAATGCAATGCCAACTATGCAAATATTTCTGCTATAGAAAATAGGTGATTGGTATCTAATGAAACCAGAAACCGAAGTAGATATAAAGAACTGTCTTGCTAGTTCAAATTTCAAAATGATAGAAATAAATAATGAAAAGAAAGAAACAGACCCAGGCCAAGTATAAGAGAATGCAATCACTCAGTGAAACTTCAGAGAAGCTGAAACACCATGTGAAACTTGAAAAAAAGTAGCTCAGGGTAACAAAAAGATTTGGTTAACAAGAAGAAAAGCAAGGAAATGATAGTTTTGTGCTTGAAGTGAGTATAATATTAAAGGATGCATAGGAGAAAGCAGTTCCTTGCAGAACTCAACTGAAAAGGCCATCAAAGAATCATGCAGAGGAGGAGGACACGTAGGACAGGTAAAGAGAGCACTAGAGTACATAACTACAAAACGAGTGCAAGTCCCTGGGTCAGAAAGACTCCAACCCTGGGCTCTCAGAGGTTGTACATATTATGGTGATTGTTGAATGGCTGCTGATGATCTCTGGTTACATTTTCTGTTCCTTGCTGGAATACAGATATGTGATCAATTTGTATATTGATCCCATGACATTACTGAGCTCTTATTAGTTCAAATGCATTAAAATGCTTTTGAGTTTTTGATCTAAGCAGCATGTCTGCAAAAGTGACATTTTTGTTACTTCTCTGCAATTCTTCTAACATTTTTAAAAAAGATTTTGAACTGGGTTGGACGTACAGTCCTCATTTACATTTCTAAATTTTAACGTTTAAACACATTGTTTGCTGTATTTTTTGGACAGATACATTTTATGAAATTATGAATGTTTCTCCCTTTTTCAGTTTGCTAAGACTTTATTTTTAATCACAAAAAGGACTTGGAATATTAGACTTGGGTATCTTATATCTATCGAGATGTTATTTTTTTCCATGTCAACTGGTAACAATTAGTAGATATTCAAATTTTAACGAATTCTTACATTCTTGGTATAAATCTAGTTGGGCCATGATATTGTAGTAGCTGTTTTTAATACATTATTAGGTTCAGTGCATTAGGATTTTTCATCTATTTTCAAAAATGAAATGAATGTGTAATTTTCTTTACTCATGTGAATCTTCTTAATTTTTTTTGGATATCACAGTACAAATAACTTCATAAAATCAAGTGGATTTGTTTTTAAATTTTCTTATTCCTTGGAACAGTTTATATAAAATTAGAATGTTATCTTTCCTTGATTGATTAAAGCAGCATAATACTTATCCAGATTTCAATTTTTAGTTTTATTTCTGGCATAAGTGCTTAATTTATAAAAATAATAAAGAAACAAAGAAAAAATATTCCATAGGTTTATAATAGATTAGCCTGTGTCAGATCTACAGAGTATTATGAATATTGGTAGAAGATACTACAGCACAAATCACCAGGTTTTAGAATTGAATTATTTGCTTTAAGTTGTAAGATAAATATCATTTTTGCATAAGGTCACTTCTCATAGAGCATTGGACAATAAGCATTGTGTCTACAATATTTGTCAACCAAGAGTATTCAACAAATTCAAGAGAACGAATGAGCATGGGTGATGGGATTGATGTTGCGCATCTCAGTTTGAGGGGGACTTTTGAAGAGAAGTCTCATGCACTCTCACCGGATGAGCTGCAGAGTAGCAGATGTCCTGCTCTGTCCCTATTCCCTCAGTACTCAGCATTCTGGTAGCTCATTACTGCAAGCACCTGCCACTTTCTGCCTGAGGACTTCTCCGTCCCCAGCAGTGTGCTTGCCCCACCTACAGGCCAGGGAGTTAACACCCCTGTGAGCAGTGCTCCATCAGTGAGAGACAGAAGTCAGTGGCTCTCTGCCTCAGTTTCCTCATCCCTCCACAGAGCACGCTCCGTCAGCTTCCTTCCTTCCTTCGCTATCCCGTAGACCACTCTCCCCTTTCAGCACTTCTGAGGAAAAGCTTGCAAATATCCTACCTTGCCTCAAAGCCTAGTCTTAGGGTCTGTTTCTTGTGGGGACCCAACCTAAGACATGGAGAGCTACGGACTAAAGTCTGTGATGAGTGAATCATTTTATAAACCAAGTACTGCTAATTGCTTTATGTCAGATTTAACAATAAGTTTCTAATGATACCCTCTGAAGGTATTTTTGCCTTATCTTCCTCAATTTTGATCAATACGTGAATAAAAATATAGAAAGTTTCTTAATGGATTAGGAGATCATAGCACTGGTCAAGAGGGAGATGTAATGAATATGTTATTAGAGGAGAGACAGAATCAAGATCCATGCAATTTTTAATGGACTGGAATATGGATAAAATCTAATAAAATTTTACATTAATAAATTAAGACCCTGCAATTGAGCCTCCTCAAATGTGCGATATTATCATTAAATGATAAGATCCTGGAGGTACTGGTTAATCATAAACTGAAAGTTAGTTAATATGTGTGGCTGTTAACAAAGCAGATGTGATTCTGGGTTAAATTAATCAAGTAGTATCTAGACTGAAGGAGATGGTAATGATGTTTAATTTTACAACAGACAATCCTGTTCTGAAAATCCTGTTTTGGTAAGATAGAAACAATTCCAGGAACGCTAGAGAAAGGAGTCTAAAGGCATTTGGAAATATTTTGTGGAAAAAGATGAAGTAACTATGATTGTTTAACATCAAGGAAAGAAGAATCAGAAGGCACGATACTGTCTTCAACTGTTTGCACGTCTGACTTGTGGAAGAGGAATTAGGTATGCCTGAATGACCCTTAGGGTCATTTGTGTCTGTATACCCAGTGTCTAATCCAACGCCTTGCATATAGTAAGAGCTCAATAATGTTTGATGGATGAATGAAAACTTAATGGCACTATGTTTTCATCTCATTTAACTGTACATTTGAAAGAGGACACACACTCTCTTTTCATTTTCCTGTGCCTATCCACAGTTTTTGGACCTCATATTTGAAGCCATTCTTTGTATAGTGAAGTAAGAAGGCAGAACCACTTTTCTACCCCATGCAATACCTCCCATATAATTGTGATTCTATAAATGCAAACTATAATGATTACAAGGTTGATGCCTGCAGTAAATATGAGTACAACCTCCATTTTCCTAATCTCTTTCATATGAACTGTCCTTGAGTTCATTGTCTGTAGCCGTGGCAAATGCTTGTGGTAGCGTTTGTTTCAGGCTTTTGTCTCGCAGTTTTATTTTCCCTCTGCATTCTGTTTGGCTTATACCATGCTTAAACACATTTAAATCTTCTCACTGTATCTACTGAATTCATGACATATGGGAATGAGTCCAATGACTTCTGTTTTTACTCTCCATCAAGATTACCCCTGTTTTCTAATCATTGTATTCCTTTTTTTTGGTGACAGACTTCTTATGTGCTGCTGAAGGAAGCACTCGTTTTATTCTTCTTTTTTTTTTTTTAACAGCACATTTCAGGGTGTGAATCAGACTAAATTGGACAATGAAAGCTATATAATGCATGTCTTTGTTTAGGTATTTTGGAGCCCTTCTCTTATCTAGTCCAGTGGGACAAATGGTTCCTTTAATTTTCTTTTTGTGGGGAATGACTACCTTAAGTAGGCAGGTTCTCCCCTGGGAGCTGCTAGGAGGCTGGCCTCCACCCCACACCCTGCCGGCCCTGGTTTCGCTGCCCTTCCCCTGCACGTCCCACCAGACAGCAAAGGTCTCATCCCCCGCACTTCCTGCTGTGCCTAGTACATAGTAAACGCGCATCGATTGTGTGATGAGCCTGGGTTCAGAAGAAGACTTTCAGAGGTGCTTTTGGCCTTAGGAAGGAGCCATTGTTTTGTTTCCAATATTCTTTCTCGTTTTGTTTTCTGCCCCAGCGTAGTTGAACGTGAAGTGGTAGCCAGTAGCATCCCTCAGTTATCATGCAAGCTTTGCCCATGCATTGGCACTTCTTTGTGTTCTTAAGGGGGTTGATCTACTCTCGATATTACCAAAGCAGACTTTTGGAAAAACCTAGATTTGGAAGATACCCTCGTTTGTTCGGTTTGTTTTGTTTTCAGAAGCGTAACCTGGTACACGTAGGCTACACTAGCTTCTATAGGCCTCAGTTTCCTCATGCAAAAGAGGGGAGGACTAATCCTCCCTCAGATGAGCTCAAGAGAAAACACTCTTTAATTCTATGATTGAGAAAAGTTTTCTGTAACAGCTTTGCATTTTCTTGCCCTCCCTGCTCCACCCCCCGCAGAGGCACCCCGATCCGTTTTCCTTTTCTTTGGGCCTGATTGTCTCTTCTTGTTTATAGCTGCCGCTAATTTGCTCGTTTGCTTGCTGGAAAATAGCTAATTAAAACCCACTTCAGCTAACAAGCTGACTGGGACCATGCAAATGTCACTCTCCGCTGTCTGCTATTTCCGCTCATACTTTACATTATTAGGGTGGTTTTTCCTCCCCCCGTTACAGTGAACGCGAGGACGGATTCGCGGCCCCTTCACAGGTGCGCACTGGTCCGCCCGCCCCCACCCGGGGAGCTGCTGTCTCCCCGCACTCGAGCACTCCGAGTGTTATTACCCCTGGCAGTTAATGCTTCCCAGTCTGCGTTGCTTGTTAGCGCTAGATTTCTGAACAGCTTCATCTATCTTTTTGTTTTTACAGTGACTGGCCACATTAAGTCTATGTGTCTGAGCTATTAGTCCCGTCTGTTCGTCGCATGCATTTCATTTGGTGTAGGGTTCTTTTTTTTCCTCTCTAAAATTAGTATGTATTGTCATCCTTATACTTCAATACATCGACTTTTGTAATAATTACGCTGTCATCACTGTGCTTCCACACATTTGCTAATTTATTATAGTTAAATTAGACCTAATATTAGCAATTTTGCAGCTGTTCCTTTAGAATGTACATGGCCATATATTTGTACGTTATTCAGTAATTATATTCGACAGGAAAAAAAAAATAGACCATGTTTTCAAGTGGGAGAGAGAGAAAAGATGGGAAAAGGAGGATTTAATAAAAACAAAGTCACCTCAGAGGAGAAAGAAGAGCAACCAAACAAACAAACAAAAAAATGAAGAGAGAAATGCCGTGCAGAAAAGATTTAAGGGATAGATTCCAGAGTAAGCGAACATGGGTAAGTGCTTAAGGAGGCCTGAGCAGCCTGTGCGTCAGGCTGGAGGCTTGCAGAGAAGCAAGCGTTCTCCGGGAAAGGCTTTGTCTTCTGCTCTTGTCTTCTGTTACTGTGAGCATGCCATTATATCTACTGGAATAGCTGAGCACAGAATACCACCAGAAAGTGATGGGTTTTTGTGTGAATTGCCAGGAAAAGGAGATGAGCATGGGCTGCGTGGGTGCTTCCAGGGAAACACGGTATCTGGTGTACTTAGGTACAAGGCCTAAGTGATTTGGTTTGAAAACAGGCCTGAGTGGGAGATTGGGAGGATGAGGAAATGAGAATGGTTTGCATCTTTCAACTGTTTAGAATAATAAACAGCTTTAAATGTAGGTTCCTACTTTCTTTATAGCTGGAGATGATATTTGAAGGAATATGAAAAAAGTACTTGCAATGTGTACTCTCTTTGTGTGTGTGTCTTTTGCATTTTAATTAGGTTATGAGAGTTCAATGTGATACAGGCATCTAAAATTATACAGTGCCAGTTTTGGTATAATGTATAACACCAGACAGATACCTCTAGGATGCAAACTGTTGCTTGTTTAAATAGCTGGGTATTTTATAAAGCCCCAGGAACTATTTCATATATTGAGTTAGTCATCCATTTAATGGGAACCTGGTGATCTAAAAGAATTCATGAGATGTCCTGTGGTACATGGTCCTATTCCTAGGAGGTAACTTAGTAGGAAAAACTAGTTCAGTAAGTACTGGTTGTTATGAATAATATTCTGTACTTTAATGGATGCAAAACATTATGTGCAATGGTATTGATGTCTTGACCTTGACCTTAACAATATATCTTAAGCCGGGCTATTCCCCTGAGGGTAATATGCTACCTAATATATTAGAGATTTGGGCATAGCATTCCCTTAGATAGTCATATGTCCATTCCAGTCAGGTCATAGGAGATTTTCATTGTTGACTGCTCATGCTGACTGCCCTCTACTGCTTCCATAGTAGAGCTGACTATTTCATTTCTCTTCTCTAGTTGATCAAAACCTGCTCTTCAGCACTTAGAAAGCAAAGGAAATTGAAATAACTAAAACATTTTACACTTTTCCTCCTGACTGGGGTTTTATCTTTTTATAAGGAACACTCCATTAAACTTAAAAACATGATATACTAGTCATGGAATCTGGGGGAGAAGCAGTAGGTGCAGGAAGCCAAAAAATGTGAGGGTTTTGCAGCCCATGAAACCAAGGCGTGTGGAGAGTTATGGATGCACACAGCTGGCTTTCTCCCCTTGGAAAGCTGATGGTCTGTCTCACTGGAACTTGCAACAAGGAGTGGAGTGGGTGGTATAAGTCCTGATTCTGTCAGGTTCAAAACTGGAGTTTAGGAAACAGAAGGGGACTGGAAGTGGTGATAAGGAAAGACTAGGCCAGATGATTCAGCAGAGGTAGAAGACAATGTGACACCCTTGATAGGCCCAAGAGATGAAGACTCTCTTTGTGACATGATATGATAGGAATATAACATAAAGCCTCTCTCTGTTTCCTTCTGTGCAAAGATCTAGGTGTATTATCTGCTAAATCAAGCATGTTTATTTTGCTGTTCAAATTTCAGGTTGGTGACTGAGAGTATGAATTCTGCTATATGTCTACTGCCCAGCTCTGCCACTTAACTAGTTGTGGAAGCTTAGACAATTTATTTAAACTCACCTGCCTCAGTTTTGTCATCTGAAAAGTAGATTCAATAATGCGATGTGTATTTCATAGGTTTGTCCTAAAGAATAAAATGAGTTAATACGTGTTAACGTTTTTAGATCACTGCCTGGCACATAATAACCACTATCTAAACAAGGCCAGGGAAAATGCAAAGTGAGCCTGGAATATTTGTGGTCCTGTAAAGTATGGGAGCATGTGGGACATTTGGGACACAAGTTAAAAAGACACAGGGGCAACATGTAGTAATTCCCAGTAGGTGAATCTGAGACAATTTGACCAATAAAATAAATAGATAGTAATGAATTATAACCCAAGGAACTAAATATCCATGAATCCATACTGTTGTAGTTAAATCACTTAATAAATGTAAGTGGGAGAGAGGAGACCATTTTTTTTACAGTAGTAGAATTCTAATGAATATAAGGAATGACAGACATAGAAAGTAAACATTAGGCAAATACCACAATAATAAAAATAATTGTTGTAGGAAAAGAAACTATCAATGGTTGCTAAAACTAGTGGAAAAAGTATAATGAGAAAAAGGAGATTTGAATACCTACTTGGAGCTTCTGAATACTTACTTGTAAAAGAATTCTCAATTACAAAGGCAATAATGGTTATTTTATAATTGACAAGCAGGTAGAGACCACCAAGTGATTAAAGTTAACATCACCCGTAATGATATGTTGATACATACGTTCTGATACGATATACTGGAAAGGGGCTGCCTAACATCTGTGCTATTGTTGACAGAAACATACAGCTTCAACCTAATCATGAGGAAATATAGACAGACACCAACTGAGAGACCGTCTACAAAATATCTATTAGTCAGTATTCTTCAGAAGTATCAAGGTCATAATAAAAAAAAATCTTCAAAAGACTGACAAACTGTCACAGATTAGAGGAGAAGTGGGACAATTAATGCAACACAGTCTCCTGGACTGGAAAAAAGGATCCTATTGGGAGAGGTGGAGAATTCTAATAAGGTCTGCAGGTTGCTTAATAATATTGTTTCAATATTAATTTCTTGATTTTAATAATTGTACTATGGTTATGTAAGATATTAACATTATGGGGAACTGAATGAAAGGTATACAGAAATTCTCTGTGCTCTTTTTGTTACTTTAGAAAAGTACTGTTATTTCAACATTAAAAGTTAGAACAATGAAACAAACCTTCTTATCTGTTGCCATTGAAAAGTCCAGACAGTGAACAGCTTAGCCTCACCGAGCCCATCCGATGTCAATGCCGTGCACTTCAATATTGTTTGTTAGTAAGCTTACCAGTGTTGCTGGGTGAAATCCTTGATTTCAAGTTTCTGTCAGAAAATGAGTAAGATGAGCCTGGGACGTCTTGTAACAGAAAGCAAGAATAGGGAAGACTAGCTGAGTTGGGTCAAAAAGACTTTGGGGTCAACTTGAAAAGTCTCCCACTGGACAAAGATAGGGCAATTTGAACTTCAGTAAGGACAATAGCTGCAAAGGAGTGAACATAAATTATGTTTAAGTCCATGATATCATAATAATACTGAGGGGGAAAATCCTAACTGGTCATAATTTTGAAAAGTTATAAATAAGGGGAAAAAATAAAAACTCCCAAGCATATTCCAGCCATTCCTATATAACTGAATCTCAGAGTAATCAATAGTTGATAAGGGAAAGTGGCTGATGATTTACTCAATCACGCCTATGTAATAAAGCCTCCATGAAATGTCGACAGGGCAGGGTTCAGGGAGATTCCTGGTTGGTGAACACGTCCTGGAGGAGTGACGTGCCTGGGGAGGACACGGAAGCTCCATGCCCCCCGCGAATCTCTTCCGTCCGATGACCACCTGTATTCTTCATTATATCCTTTTACAATAAACTAGTAAATGTAAGTAAACTGTTTTCCCGAGTTCTGCGAGCCACTCTAGTGAATTAATTGGCCATGAAGAGAAGGTTGTGGGAACCTCTGATCTACATCCAGGTGGTCAGAAGGACAGGTGACAACCTGGGCTTGAGATTCGCATCCTGTAGGGTTAGGGAAATGTAAACACTCACTGGATGTTTGATGATGTCAAGAAATTATTATTAACTTTTAGATGGGATAAGAATATGTGGGTAAGTTTAAAAAAATCTGTATGTCGCTTCTAGTAATGCACACTGAAAGATTTGAAGATGAGATAATATATTGTCTGAGATTTACTTTAAAATAGTAAGAAAGGGGTGTGTGTGGGGAGGGTATATAGTTGAAAAAGAAAGACATGCCTTGGGTTGATAATGGCTGAAGTTTGGTGAGGTGTCCATCATACTATGCTCTCTGGTTTTTATTTGTTTGGAACTTTTAAAGCTGAAATAAAAAATATATCAATCATATTTTTCTTGAGAGAGAGAGACAGTGAACTTAATGGTATGATGACAACCTTATATCCCATGTGCCAATAATTCCCACCGTCTTCCCAGAAGAACAAACCAGAGGCTGGAGGCAGAGGGACTGTTTGCTCTGAATGTCCCCCCAAGTCACAAATTGGTTTTCAAACATTTTATAGAAAGGAAAAGCAAGATGTGTTTTTGTAGCACTTTACTCCCGCAAACCACATATTTTTTATTTTTTTGACTGTTAATACTTTAGGTTTGTTTCCCCTGGACTCATCAGAATGTTTGTGGGTAAAATCTACTTGCTAAATAATATTACTTGGTTTTTTCCTTAAAAATTTGTCAAAACTTTCTCCTACTCTCCCTTATGAATTAGAAGTGAAATTAGAAACTCGATGCGAAGACCATTTGACTTTCGATTTCATAATAAGACTAGAGAAATAGGAGATTTATGTGTCCAGCCAACTTGATGATCTTAGTTTCAAGAGGAAGCAACAATTTTTCAAACATCAGAAAACATATATGTTCCTTTCTATATACTTAGGATAAAGTTTCAACTGAATTATCTGATCTAAATTTATGAGGCTGTGAATTATAAAATATATATATATATATATATATATATATATATATATATATATATATATGTATTTATCAAAGTAATGCCTTAAGATGGCTAAAATTCCAATAATAAAGATGAGCTGTTCGTCAAAAGCAACATAGCTCTCTTGGCCTGCTTTCAAGAGGAAACACTAGTTTTAGTTACGCTCTGAGACATAAGGGAGGGTAGTCTTACGCATAATCTTGTTTTATTTATCCTTAAACATGCTGATACATTTTTATTTTGATTTTATATCTTTTCACTTCCAGGATACTTGATCCTCCTCTTTCCTCACTGGCTGATTCGGCTTCTCTAGCTGATCTTGCTAATGGGGAATGTTCCAGAGCTCAACCCTATTATTCTGTTCTCTAGCTACACACATCTCCCAGGTGATCTTATTTGGTTTATGGTTTTAAACTGCATCTCTATGCCTTTGAAATTCAAATTTATACATTCAACCTCATTTCTCCCCGAACTTTAGAATCATATCCAATTATTATGTCTACTTAGATACTGAATGCTAGCTGATCATTCAGTATCAGTACTTGGATGTTTAAATGTCAAATTTACATGTTCAAAAGGAAATATTCTTCCTTGCCCAAACCTGCTTCTTTTCTTCTTAGTCAAGGGCAACAGCATCCTTCTATTGTCTGTGGTCAAAATGTGGGTGACAATATGTAAGTAAATTATTACTAAACTCTGTAACTCAGGCTATCATCAAAGTAAATAAATTCACTTTCTAACACTCATTATATATAATGAGATTAATCTTCAAAAACTATCACTTTAAAGTGATGATTCTGAATTATAGCTGTATATCTAAGTTATCTGGGGACCTTCTGAATCAGAATCTTCTGGAGTACATACAGGCATTTGTTTTGTTTTGTTTTGTTTTAGGAAAAAGGAAAAAACTCTAGAAAGGCCAGATGCTCTGTTAGGCTTGGGGACCTTTGCTTTGACCATGTCACCTCCTTGCTCCCAAAACTGTGGTTCTTCCGAATTGCTTACAGAATATATTCTAAAATTTTTGCATTGGCATTCCAGCTAACAATTACATTTTTAAGACTTCTTTTCCCCCTTAAACCAAGCCCCCGAAATCTAGTTGGACATCTCACTATTCCCTGTGTAGTAGATAAGCATAATCAGTTTCGTCTCATGAAATTCTAGTTTCCCATTAGTTCTTTTTATATTATGATATCTACAATTCAAATCTCATTCCTCCATAAATACTTTCCTAATCATTCAATTATACTGTGGTTTTTTTAGCTTTTAGAATTTTCATGTCACTTTTTGAGCACCTACTATGTGACAGACAAGAGAAACCACTGAATGCCCAGGAAATAAACGAGGCATCATCTCTGACAATGGAAGATTTTAGGCTAGTGGGAAAAGAGACAATGATACAACAGTAATGTGACAGTGTAATTTCCATCTGAGTTGATTCTTGAAGGATGAGTCTAACTTGTACAGGCTGAGAAGATAGAAAAGGTACTTCAGAAAGAAAGAAAAATATGTATACAGCCATGGAATTGGGAGAGAATATATTATATTAGGGTAATTGCAAGTAGAACACTTGGATGTGTTCCAAGGTCAATAAGAATGATGGAACTGGAGAATTTAACAGCAGAAGATCATTAAGGGCTTTGTAAATCTTACCAAGGACTCTTATAAGAAATGTGAAACCATTGAGGGGTTATAAAATATAGGGGAGGGGAGTGACATACTCAGTTTGCATTTTATACATGTGTATCACTGAAAAAAGTATAGAGATTGGATTTCATTGTGTATGATTGGAGACAGTGAGAACAGTTGAAGACTGTTACAGTGATTGAGGTGATGGATAACAGAGACTGGTGGGCATGGTTGGTAGTAGAGATTCAGAGGAGGAGACAGATTAGAGGTTCATGGAAAAAATTTCGGAAGAACAGGTGGGAATGATGTCAAGAGGGGGATAAGAACCTGGGTTGGTGGTAGAATGATTCCTGGAGAAATAGAACCTTGTATCAAGAGCAAATTGGGGAGGAAAAAAAGAATGTATTCACCTCTGGATTTGTTGACAGTATGTAGTTGCTTTCAATTTTCAATGGACAATAGGTATTTGAATGTACACATCTGGAGTCGAATGAGAAATCAGGGTGAAGGTCCTGGTATGTCAGATAACAGTCTGTTAGATGGAAGGTGCTTTCACTTGGGTGTTTGGTGGCACAAGCGGAGAAAGATGAGCCCACACAGGAACCTGGATGGAAGTGGCCAGGAAGATAGGAGGAAAACTGAAAGGCAGTGTTCATTATAGAAGTAGAGAATCTCAATAAATCAGGAATGGCCAAGAATGAAATTCACAGAGGAATTTAAGTGAAAAGTTAAAGCAACCTCAAACTTAGGAGGTTTAGCAATCGGGAATTCATTGGTCACTCGGGTAAGAGCCATGGTGAGGTGGAAATGATAATGTAATGGATTGAAGAGAGAACATTGCCTAAAAAAATAAGGATGGTGAATGTAGAAAACTCCTCCCAGCAGCTCTGCAGAGAAGGAAAGAGGGAGAAATTAAGAAGACGGTGATTCGAAATATATGTTTTTATTTCTTCAGATGTATGGAACTGGAGCAAATTTATGTACACACGGGAAAAGGCAATAGTGAAAGGAGATATGGAAAGGAAAATGTTGAGTAGACAGGAGGAAAGGGGATGGAATCTAAAGCCCAGAAGAGATTGACCTTAGAAAGGAGAAATATTTCTTCCACTGACTTTCGAGTATTGGAAGAAATATTTGTTAATTTTAATTCCATGGCCTAAACCTGATTTAGCCTACATTGTAACAAAGCACTAGAAAATATTAAGTAAATTACTATATTTTAGGGCTTTATTAAATTCTCTAAAAAGATGTGTTACAGTTATTATGTAAGGGGAAAACTCAGACAACTACGTTTTAGTAGAAACTGTATTAATTTGGGAGTGAAATTAGCCAAGAGATGCATACCCATTTTTAGTGACTTCAGTGCAATAATGAGATTGAAAAACAATACAAATGACTGAACCAACTAGAATTAATTAGAATTGATCTTATTTTTTAGCACCAGGAAGTGCATGATGGAAGATTGATTGTCATGTTAGATCACTTCATTTAAAGACTGCTAATAGTCTAAGATGATGAAACCCATGTAAAATTACAATTTCAGAGTCAACATTTTAATAATACTGTCAAATTAAAAAATTAATTTAAATTACACAAGCAAGTCAGTGAATTCAGTCTGCTTACGACAACAAAATGAATTACTGTTTAAATGGCAGTTGTTTAAAAGTAGCATTTAGTCTGGGCCTGGAAGGGAGACAGCAGCTAGCTTTTCCTTTTGGGACAAATGACATTCAAAACAGTGGATCTTAATTTTAATCATTTCGTTTTGGTCTTTACTCATCAAAGACACCAGCAAACAGTGTTGTGTATACTCTTAATAGCCTTAAATATAGGGAGACTGACTGATACTCTGAGATTTTTAAAGAGGTTCTTATCATGGTTAAATTTCTTAAAATTATTTCAAGATCGAAGCAGAATAAGGAATACAAATAATTAGAATAAATCAAAATGTTTGTCCAAGAAAATGGACGTTAACAGGTATTTATATTGAAAATCTATAAAGCTTTTAGTTTTGATTAGGGGAATAACAAGATGAGGATCTTACCGACTATATCTTGTGAGTCACTTAAAAAAATGGTTCTAAATAGTGCTTCTCTCAAATTTGACACACAATTCAGTAATAATCTCTATGTGAATCACCAGACGTTTATCACATACAAGTTCTCAACGAGGGGAATAAAGTTTTCAAATATGAATTTAAAACCAATCAAAATGCAGTGCTTTGGGTATAATTGTACTTTTATGTAATTTAGTAATATGGTAAATAGATATCTTGATGTGATGACTTCTACTCACTTTTTCTTCAGTATAAATAGGCTCAGATAAAACCCTCCTATATTATAACTTTTAGACTAAAGCTAACTCTGAAAAATATCAGAAAAGTATTCCTGGACATTTTTATAAAAATAGAAGTGATGTAAGTAAATCCTTGAAAAATATAGTATCAAACAACTTTTTCTAAGCTAATAATGGGGATAAAAGTTTTTGGTGGTGGTGTTTAGCAAAATTAAGGCCATAATAGGAAGCATCTTGATGGTTAACAATATTTTTCAGATCTCCTATATTCTTACTAATTTTCTGTCTACTTTTTCTATCCATTACTAAGAGTAAAGTGTTGAACTTTTCAACTTAATTGTGGATTTTCCTATTTCTTTTTCCATCAGTTTTTGCTTTATGTATTTAGAAATCCTATTATTAGGTACATACACATTTAACATTGCCGGGTCTTTTGAATTGTCCTTTTCATTATTACGTCTCTATTCCTGGTACTAGTTTTTGTTTTGAAGTGTATTTGATCTGATATTAATACAGTCACTTTAGATTTTCCTGCAGTATTTTCATGGTATATTATTTTTCATCCTTTAAAAAAACTCTGTTGTTGTATATTAAATGGATTTCTTATAAATAGCATATCATTGGACCCTGAATTTTTAATCCAAGCTAAATACCTTCTTTTTACTTGACATGTAATTGTTTAAAGAAATTATTAATACGATTTGATTTAAATTAGCAATTTATTTGCATTCTCTTTATGTCATCTGCTTTTATTTCCTTTTCCTCCATTTCCTTTCTTCTTTTGGATCAATTGAGTGTTTTAAAATTCCATTCGTCTTTACTATAAGCTTATTATTATATCACTTTTTGAGGTGGTGATTGCCCTATTGTTTATGATATATATCTTTAACTTACCATGGTCTTCCTTGAAATATTATTACACTGTAAGACTCTTACAATTGCATACTTTCGATTCCTCCCTTCCACTGATTGTGTTTTTTCTCATACATTTTACTTACATATGTATTATTAACTCCACAATATATTCTTACTATTTTTACTTTTAATGAGCAAGAAACTATTAAAAACATTAGCAGAAGAAAATGTCTCCCATATTTACTCCCATTTTAACCCTTTATGGCTCTTTTTAGTTATTTGTGTAGGTTCAAATTTCCATCTGGTAAGAAATTCCTTCTCCTAAACAGCTTCCCTTAATGTTTAATTTTTGTATCTGCTAGAAATGAATTCTGTCAGATTTTATTTGTCTCAACGAGTTTCTATTTTACCTTCTTTACAAAGGATTGAAGGGTATTTTCAGTAGCTATAGATCTATATGTCTATTTATATCCATATGTATGTGTGTGTATGTGAGAGAGCAAGAGAGCATGTGTGCATATGCACACAAATGCACACTTCAGATTTCCTGAGTCTTTTGGATCTTTAAAAAATTTCTTTCATTAATTTTGGAAAATTGTTGGCTTTTATCACATCAAATATTTCCTTTGCCTGATTTCTCTCTTTGCTTTCTGGGACTCCAGTTACATATGTATTAGCTCTTGGATGCCCTGTTTTATTTTTTCCACACCTTTGTGTTTCATTTTCAATATCTGTTGACCTTTCTCCAAGTTCAATATTGTTTCCTCCATTATATCCAGCCTGTTGATTATCAAAAGGGTTTTTTCATTTTTCTTATGATTATATTTGTCTGGCATTCCATTTTACTCTTAAATTCCTTATCTGGTTATGAGCTTTGCCTACTTCTCCCTACATCCTTTACTGTATTAATCATAATTATAGTTTAAAATCCCTAAGAGTTATAACATTGTGAAAATAAATAATCTATTGCTTGGAGCTCAATAGAAAAGAAAAGCATTTCATTGTGGCTTTCGTTGGCATGAATTTCTACTTCAGAGCATCAGTGGATTAAGCTGGAGTATGTGGCCTCTGCTAGACAAGGCCTAAAGTCTTCTTCTTGTCCTGTAACTAAAAGCTGAATAATCCTACCCCATGCAATATGTATCCAAAAACAAAGAGAGGAGAGCAGTTCAGCCTTTGGTCCTGTCACCACCAAGGGAAGATGATGATGAGTAGAGAATGACAGTGTGGTGCATGACTTTATAAATACAGTGACCACTCTTCAGAGAAAATGTGGGTGAATCAATGTCTTGCTGTCGTTAGTGGGAGGGGAAGGAGGGAAGGAGAGGAACCCCTCTTTAGATGCCTATGCTTAAGATGAAAGTAAATTGTTTTTGTATGTAATTTTAAAATTTATAGTTCCTTAGCTTCTTGAATATCTGGATAAGCCTTACTCCATTCAGACTGAGATCAGTGGCTTTAATTTTATTTAATAAGGGGTTCTACAGCTAAAAAAAAAAGAATAAGCAAAACCCACTTCTTTAGATTTGGATAAATAGCAATATATGTGTGAAAGAAAAGACAAAATAGTAAGTGAGGAGGGTTGAAAGGTGTCTGTATAGGTAAGCTATACCATTTAAAAACTTTCTCACAGACTCTCTGTTTCATGCAAGTGAATGTGTTCAGAATTGGTTTTCATAGTGTGCAGGGCAGCAACCATTAAGGTTCATTTGGGCTAGATTCCTGGTTCTTTCATACATAGAGAGTTTAATTGCTGAATGTTTATAAGTATGATACCAAGAATCACTCTCTGACAAAAAGCCATGCTTTTCACAAGTTAGTAAAAAATCACACCATTATGGATGGCCTGCATCCCTAGGCAAGAAAGTGGAGTCTTGGGGCAGAGGCAGGTAATCAGGAGCTTAAGGGAAATCTTAAGAGCAAATCTCTGTAAAGGCAAAGTACCCACATGAAAGTAAGGTTGGCCATATTTTGACCCAACTTTGAGTGTTGTCTGTAACATGTCACATATCACGCTACGTACACTGTAATTTAATTTCATCTTCAAGTAATAATGTACACATAAAACTAGCCATTAAGTATAAAACAGTAAAGTAATTTGCAAATTTTCCTACGGCATAATAAATTAAGCATGGAGAACACTAGGAATGCAATTTGCAGTCATTTATAATGCAGTGTTTTATGTTAATAATTCAAAATCACATGCTATTTGGAGACACTTCTAATTAATGTATTTATGAAATTGTCAACTGTGACTGTTTTGGTTCCATGTAGCTAAACATCTCCATAGAATTTGCTTGTTCTTATTTAGTGTTTGCTTGATGGCACCAGCAACACCCAATGTGGGAATAATGGAAGATGCTCATGCAGGTTATTTGTCACCTTGTTAAACCCCCTTCCTGGTCACATATCTGAGCAACTGCAGGCAATGACTACCTTCTCCTCTAGCACCAAACCCAGGTGTTTCAGACACTTTGTTTAAAAGTTTTAAATGAAAGGGAGACAAGTGCCTGGATCAATAATTAATTGAAGAGGAAAAGTTCATACCTTGTTAAAGAGTCTCTTAAATATTAAATACATTTCATATCTCAAATTTATAGACACTGACATTTCTTTAGAGTTGATAATCATGGCTGTTAGGGGCCATTTCTTTACATTATCATCTTTATTTGGATGTTTCTGAACATGAGGAGAAGACTAAATATTCATAAGTTGGCTTGTGGAAGTTTTATGATAATTGGAATTCTTCCAAGCAAAGTTTAATCCTCCTAAGGGTATTTCAGTAAAACTAAAGAACAAAAGAGTTTCAAAACTGCAAGTTAAGTACGAATTCAGAGTTGACTATAGTAGTAGTATCCTGTCTATTAATAATAAGGAAAACATGACTGGCTTTCTTTCTTGTTCTATATATAGATGAATCAAATATTAACTTTCACCTCTTAGAGATTCTGTGAGATTTCGAATGATCTAAGCAAAGGTGGACATACACTTTCTCTCACCAAGAAAGAAGGTGTTTTTCATCTCTCACTGGGATCACTGATATGTCCGAAGTCAGGCAGAATAATTCATACCCTCTCTGAGTCACTTTCAGGTTGCACATTATTGTCACTCACTTGAGAACAGTGGAGACAGTGATAAGACAACACCAGACTATACCTTAAAATTGCCACTTATGGAAAGGAGATAGAAAGGAGATTGCAAAATGGCCTGGTAGGTTTGGATACACTTGTCAGTTGGCCCTTGTGTTATGTTATTTTTAAAATTGTATCAAAGTTACCATTTTTTTGTAAATAAAACCTACTTGTTGATTATACAATGGAACTGGAACACTGAATAATGTGACACTGGGAAAAAAATACCACTGTAATGTACTGATGGTTGTGAAAATATTCAAAATATTTGATAACTTAAAAGTATGTTGTGGTTTTTGAAAGGAAAACAAATTATGTTATAAATATACATGGGCATGATTTTAAACCACAGAATGTTCTTTTGAAATTATGAATTTAAGAAGTCCATTCTATTGTCAAAGGAAGGACATCTTAAAAATATAAAAATGTACCAGGGACAATGAAACAATTATATTTCAGCAAAAAATTCTTGATAAAGCCCTCACCTGGAAAAATATAAAAGGTAATAAGTGCATTTTGTTCCTTCAAATGAGGCATCACCAAGATGACTGTGCAATGCTTTAAACTGGGAAAACGTACAAATCTGAAAATCTGTGGTTTTTACATTTTTATTTGTTTTTTTCTTCTATAAAATAACTCCTAGGAACTTAAAATTGTTTTGTGTTTTTGTCAGATTTTTTTTTTAAAGGATTTTACCTGGGGTCTGAAAGTAGAATGAAATATTAGAAATGCCAGTTGGTTCAGTGACAGAAACTTGCCTCCATCATTGACCACTGCACCAGGCACACCAGGACCTTCTGCCTGTGAGTAGAACTCGTTCTGAGTCTCCTCTGTTTTCAGTTTTGTGCCATTGAGTCTGTCTGCCTGTACATGTCAAACTACTATTTTTCAAAATGCCTCAGCTGCATGAAAGAAACCAAGCTCCAAGTAATACATGCTGTGTGGTTCCATTTATTTGAAATTCAGTATCAGGCAAAATTAACTTATGGTGACAGATGTTAGAATAATGGTTACCTTGACAGAGGAGTGAGTAGTGACAGGGAAGTTTATGCTGATTGGCTTATTAAAGATCACAAATAATGTATTATGTATTTCTTTCAAAACATGTAAATCCAAATATCATTACAGGTTGTGGTTATGATTGGGGGACTACACTAGGGATGTGCTAATTTTTATAAATTTTTAAGAAAGACCTGGGATAGCAAAGACCTGCTGACTTAATAAGCTCAGGAAAAAGTCCACACAATTGTGAAAAGTTGAGAATCAAGCATTCTGGGTGAAAAGCAGAACTTAAACAAGGGCATCAGTTATATGCTGGGAATTTGTTATTTTTTAATGAAAACTTTACTGAGTGCGAAACTCTTAGATTTGGTGCCAGCAGACCTCTCCTATTCTTTTTAAATTGAGGTATCCTGTACATTCAGTAACGTATGCAAATCTTGAGTGTGCATAGGTATCCACCCATGTAGCTATGACCTAAATCAAGGTATTGGATATTTCTATCCACCAAGAGCTTCCTTATGCCCCTTCTCTACCAAGGATTCCACTCTCCTAGTCCATTCTGACTATCTCTCTAGATTAGTATTACCTGTTCTTGAAGTTCATGTAAATGGATTCATGCAGCATTTACTCTTGTCTGACTGACTGTTTCCAGACTCATGCCCCAACCACCCACTTTCCTATGCTGATGTCACTGGGTCTGGGGTTCTCTGGCTCCAGTTCTCCAGAGGTTATACTTCTGCTTTGTGGAGTGGAGGTTTTGCCTTCCGTATCAAGTGGGAACGAAAACCTAAAAGTGCAATTGCTCTTCACAGACTCACTCACTTCCCTGTGTTAAGCTCTGTCTGCCATGGTGACAGATGCCTACGATTTCCTAGTCTTTCTGGAGCTCTGCTGGTTGAATTGGTCTGCTTCTTATTACTAATAAGTAATGTATTTCTGTTCATTATCTTCATAATTTATTCACAACTTTATTTCATGTTAAACATGATAGAGAAGAAAGATTTTCTGTACTAAGGGTTACAGTCAGGGTATTAGTTCTGCTCACTCGCCAACTGACTTAGGGCGAACTATGTAGCTACTCTGGTTTGTAATTTGTAGTTTGTAAAATAAAAGAATTGATGTGTGTATAATGGTGGGAGAAATACAAAAACAGCTTATATTATAGAACAGTGCTATGAGGACAAGTAACATGTAACTTACTGAAGGTAGCATTGCTGCTAAATGGCAAAGAACCCATGTTTGTCTGACTGGATGTAGGATGGTAGTGCAGTTCAGGATATTTTTATGTCTTTTTCTTTTAATAACAATTAGAATTTGTTTAGTGCATTTATATGATACTTTTAAATATTTTTATCATGGTAAAATATATATAATATAAAACATTATGTTAACCATTTTAAGAGCATAGTTCAATGACATTAAGTATATTCATACCATCGGTGGTACAACCATCACCGCCATCCATCTTCAGCACTCCTTTTGTCTTGTAAAACTGGAAGTCTGTACCCATTACACGATAACTCCCGATGGTCCCCTCACCCGAGCCCCTGGCAACACCATTTTACTCTCCTTTTAAAATCTCCCGTTTGCCCTCATGCAGAGCCTCTGGTAACCACTGTCCTCCTCACTGTTACTATGAGTTTGGCTTTTCTTTATCTTGAATTACACATGTAAGTGAGATCACACAATATTTTTCTTTTTATGTCTGGCTTATTTCACTTATCACAGTGCCCTCCAGGTTAACTCATGTAGTTATGAAGGGTTCCTCTCCTTTTTAAGGGTGAAAAGTATATATATGTATGTGTGTGTGTGTGTGTGTGT
>PVJL010013554.1:0-31761 GCA_004026885.1 Lyroderma lyra
TTTGTTCATTTCTTTTTTTCTTTGCTTTCAGTTTTATATTCCGCATATGAGTGAAATCATGCAGTTCTTTGTTTTTTCTGTCTGGCTTATTTCACTAAGCATGATGATCTCCAGGTCCATCCATTTTGTCGCAAATGGCAATATTTCATTTTTCTTACAGCTGAGTAATATTCCATTGTGTAAATGTACCACAGCTTCTTTATCCAGTCGTCTGTCGCAGGGCACTTGGTTGTTTCCATGTTTTGGCCACTGTGAACAGCGCTGCTATGAACATTGGGGTACATAAGTCTTTGCGGACAAAGGTTTTCAAGTTCTTTGGGTAGATCCCCAGAAGGGGGATTGCCAGGTCAAATGGTAGCTCCATTCCCAATTTTCTGAGGAACCTCCATACTGCCTTCCACAGTGGTTGTACCAGTTTGCACTCCCACCAGCAGTGTACCAGGGTTCCTTTTTCTCCACATCCTCTCCAGCACTTGTTATTCCTTGTCTTGTTGATAACAGCCATTCTCACAGGTGTGAGGTGGTATCTCAAAGTGGGAAGAAGAACTAAACAGACACTTCTCTCACGAAGAAATACAAATGGCCAGCAGACATATGAAAAAATGCTCATCCTCATTAGCTATCAGGGAAATGCAAATCAAAGCCTTTCTTTGGGGAATGAGAGTTGGGAGTGGAGTTCGTGAGGACCTAGAGTGCTACTTGACTTTTGTTCCCATGAGGTACATAAGTTAACTTTCATAAAAACACAATTCAGCAAAACAACATGGGAAGAGAAGTCGTTAAGACCAGACCCGTTACTATGCCCTGGGCAAAGGGGTGAATAGCGAGGAGCTGGGCTCTCAAATAGGAGCTCCGGGGTGGTGCTGGCAGGAACACCGCTGTGCACGTGTACACCACTTTGCAGATGACAGAGCACGTGCACACACGTCAGATATGCCCACATGTGCCCTGCCTGCCTCTCTGCCAGTGTGCAGTGTCCTACTGATCGCCCTGTGCTTCGTGCCACGTCCTTCAGCTGATCTCTACCCGGCAAACTCCTGCTCGTTTCTCCAGACGATGCCGAGAAGTCACTCCTTCTGTGAAGCCTTCCCTCATCCTCCTCCTCTCACATCAGAATTAATTAGTCCCTCAGTTAAGTCACCCGTACAGAGCCGGAAGCTCAATCACACCCAACCCCCACTGGCTGGCATTCGTTACGCACCTGTTTGTCTCTTCTGATGGACTGCGCTACTCCTCTTGGAGCAGGGACATGTTTTATTCATGTTTGTGACCTTGATTCCTTTTGCTGTGTGGAGCACACACAAAGCCCAATCCTCATCCCTATCTGCTAAAGTCATCAGTTAGAGCACCACTGCGTGTCAGAGAAGAAGGTAGGGCAGCTATCATTAGCTCCCTTTGGCAGGGGAGGAAATTGAGTCTCAGAGTGACAGAGCACCTCGTCCAAGGTCACGGAGTTAGCAGCTGGGAGGCATATTGGGTCTTGGACAAAGTTCATCTCTCAGGCACACATAACTCAGGAGAGGGCTATTCATCACGGAGATGATCATAACCTCCCTCCCCGGTGTCCTGGTCTACCCAGGAAGCACGGAGTTGAGGTAACTAGACTTACAGCAAGGTGAGTGGCCCTGGGTGGCCTCTGGTCTGTTCCTGATGGGTAAGTGGCAGAGTCAGCCCTGAGAAGCCTTGGGGCACCTCCAAGTTACCAAGCTCACTTTCTCACCACCGGGTCCCCCAGGGCTCCCAGCCCAGGACGAGCTCTTCCAACCTTCAGAGGCCCCAGGCTCGAGAATGACAAGTGAGAGGTAACTCGGTTCTCTGAGTTTTCTTGGAAGGGAAAACCACAAGGGCACAGAGTAGACAAATGCTGAAGAAAAGTCTCGTAGGTGTCGATGTGGAGCACAGTGCACATTATCATGTGGCAGTAATAGTTGCACTCAGACTGCCTGGGTTTTTCATGTTCTCTCTCTAAGTGCAAAAAGCTTATTTATAAAACACAGCATTTAAGACAGAACAAATACGTTGCAAAAATGTGATTGCGGCTGCGCAGGTGCTGGCACTCAATAAATGTTCATGGAATGATGAGAGGCTTCCTAAGAGCGGCACTAAAATTGGGGCAATGGTATTTCCCAATACCCACTGAGGTCTTAACCTTGGCAGCAACCCCAGCCAGATATTTACAGCGATTAACTCCAAACAACTTGGTTTTGATTTGTAGCCACAGCACTGTGTCTCCTCTGCAACAGAAACTCAAGCCGTGTGCTCTCAAAATAACACTGCCCGAAGAGAACTTGCTTTTAAGGCATTTCTTCATCGTCGGTCACCCCAACTGGAATGCGAGTCTTGAGATTCTACTGGTGCTGTTTCCCCCCATTCCATCAACTCCCAAAGTGCTCCCTACCATTTCTGTTGCACATACCCAGGACTGCTGAGTTGGACTATACTGAACAATATGCCAAATGAATCTAATTGTATTACGGAGGTAATATCAAATACATTCATATTATTAAATAACTAAACCTTACAGATTTCTACAGAGCAAAACGAGTCTACCTGCTGAACTTCCTCTCCAATTCCTCCCAACATTCAGTTCCCTTCCTGGATTTAAGAGAACCAGCATCAACCTATATAACACATAACGTAGAAATCAGTATCTCTAAGTAACTTATTTTACTCTACAGGTAATTACACCACTTATGCAATCACTCCATTTGTATCCGCCTTTTCTACTGAACACAGGTAATCGGAGCCCTTCCCAAACTACCAAGTACTCTGCAAATACGTCATGTTAAGCACTTTGGCATGTTCTGGGTCCAATTTTGGACATTTGTATTTCTATAAATCCTTGCTATTATAAAAATGTTGAGAAGATGTTGACATCAGTATTTATCTCCATTTCAGATTACATTTTAGGCATTTATTTGGGGGAAGTTGGGGCTTTCCATACAGAGAGAAAAGTTGCTCTTCCAACAGGATGCACCAATTTATGTTTTCATTCATGTTTTCTTAGTTGTTCTCCTCCTTGTGTTTTGGTTGTTTTTTTTTTGTTTTTGTTTTTGTTTTTTTTACCATTCTCATTATTTTTAATCTCTGATCAATTGATTAGTCAAAACATAGTTCTTACTATAATACGTTTAATTTGCATTCCCTTTATTAGTGGCAAGGCTGAACAATTTGCATTAATTCATCAACAATGTGAATTTTTTCATTCCCAAAATTAAAGTTGCTAATTAAGGTATCCATCTTTCTTCATGTGCTTTGAATCCCTCTAACCAGCGCCTTCCTGCTACAGCTCCAACCCCGCCCAGAGAACCTCTTCTGTGTTTTCTGTCACCACAGGTTCGTTCGCATTTTCTTGTAACTTTGTAAGTTCAATGATACAGCATACTCTCCTTTTTGTGTGGCTTCAACTAGTCAGGATTAGTTTGAGATTTATCGTGTTATAGCACATATCACCAATTTATTCCTTTTTTTATTGTTAAATGTATTGGGGGTGACATTGATTAGTAAAAATTACATAGGTTCCAAGTGTACAATTCTACATCTTCTATGTGTTGTGTTATGCGTTCATCACCCTGAGTCAGTTCTCTTTCCATCACCTACATTTGCGTCCCTGTCCCTTCTCCCTTACTCATTACCCCTTTACCCTCAGGTAACTACTAAATTATTGACTGTGTCCATGAGTTTTGTTTCTTTGTTGCTTTCAATTTTTAAGCCAGACAGAAAAAAACAGAAGTTATTCCTTTTTATTACTGTTGAGCTTTTCACTGTATAGATACTGAGGATCACTTTAACCATCCCACTGTTGTTAAACTTGCTTGATTGTTTCCAGTTTGGGGGTATTATGAATAAATTTGCTATGGACATCACATACAAGTCTCACTTGGTACACTCGATTGTTTTTTTATTTTAGCCATTCGAATATGTGTGTGTATAGTGGCATCTCATAATTTTAAGTTGCATTTCCTAGTGACTGATGAGACTGGGCATCCTTCCATGTGCTTATTTGCCAGATATGTGTATCTTTTTAATAAAAAATATGTTCAAATCATTTGCTCATTTTTAATGGATTGTTCAGTGGACTTTTTATTGAATTTTGAGAAGTCTTTATATATCATGGAAACAAGTCCTTTAACAGATATCAAATATTTTCTCCCAATATTGGCTTACTTTTCATTCTATTAACAGTGTCTTTTGAAAAGCAGACTTCGTTATTTTGACGAAGTCTAATTTATCAATTTCTCTCTTATGGACCATGCTTTTGATGTTGCAGTTAAGAAATGTTGGCCTAACCTAAGGTTACATTAGTTTTCTCCTACATGATTTGTAGCTCCAGGGTTCATAGTTAGGGATATGATACAATACATTTAATTTTTGTATATGATATAAAGTATATGATATAAACATATATGTTTACATATGAATAGATAACTGTTCCAGGTATTGAAAAACTACTCTTTCTCACTGAATTGCCTTTTCACCTTTTTGAAAAATCAATAGCCTATATATATGTATGTCTGTATTTCTAAAGTCTCTAATCTGTTCTACTGAATGATACCACAATAGTCTACTGCCTTTATGTGGAATGTTCTATAAATATGAATTAGGTCAAGTCAGTTGATCAAACTCTTCAATCTTTGATATACTGACTGACTTGCTGTCTACTTCTTCCATTAATTATTGAGAAAGAAATGTTGAAATCACAGTGTAACTGTGGATTGAGCTATTTCTCCTTTAATTTTGCTACTGTTAGCTTCACATATACAATGGCTATATTATTAGGTGCAGAAACATCTAAGATTGCTATTTTTCTCTTGGCAAACTGGCTATATTATTATTACAATGCTGTTTAACCCAGCAATATTCATTGCTCTAAAATCCTGTTTAAAACAACCAAATTCTTCCTTCCACGTTTAACTTGTTTATTCCTTTATATTTAAAGTGTTTTTGTAAGTAGCATATAGTTGGACTGTTTTTTTTTTTCCATCCAAACTGAGATAAAATGAGTTAGTGAAATTGAGATCCTTGTGTTATTTAGACTACTTGCTTTTAATATAAGTATTGATCTGATGAGCTTTAAATACATTAGCTTATTTGCTTTCTATGTATCCCATGTACTCTGCTTACCTTTTTCTATTTTTCTGTTTATTTTTATGAATTCAATATATTTATAATTCAGTTCTATCTATGCTGACTAATTGACCATATTCTCTGTTTTGTTGTTTTAATGGTTTCTTAGTTTTGCATCTTTAGCTTATTGCTTCCTCCCTTCAATTGACATTATATTACTTCCTATACAGTATAAGAACCTCACAATACTAGATGGAATTCTCCCCAATATTTGGATCAATGCTGCTATACAATTTCCTTTTATACATGGTACAAACACTGTATTACAAAATTATTAAACAATCATTTAAGTTGATTTTAAATAAAAATAACAATACTGTCTTATGCAATTACCATTGTCATTATTTTGTCTGTATTCCTTAATGTAGACCCATAGTCACATCTGGTATCATTTTATTTTCTTCTAACATAGTGTGGGTCTGCTTGTGATGAATTTTTTCAGCCAATGTTTACCTAAAACTGACTTAATTTTACTTTTATTTTTAAAGGTATCTTCGCTGGGTATAGAATTCTAGGTTGACAGATGTTTTTTGGGTGAGGGGTGATTTGCATTAGTTTGAACAAGAAATAATCTATCATCTTTATCATTGTTCTTTTCTATGTACTCTATTTTCCATTGATGGTTTTAAGATTGTTTTGTATTTATCACTGGTCTTTGAGAGATTTTTTGTACATGCTTTAGTTTTCTTCATGTATTGTGTATGTGTGTGTGAGTGAGTGCCTGGCACAAACTTGGGTTAATTAAGCTTCTTGGATCTTTGAGTTTATAAAATGTATCAAATTTAGAAAAACAGCTATCATTTTTTCAAATATATATATTTATTTATATTTATCTTTTGGGATTCCAATGATAGTATTTTAGGCTGGCTTCATTTTTCTCACAGGTAAGTGGTGTACACTTGATTTTTTTTACATATTATAGCTTTCTCCTTTTTCTATGCATTTTATTTTAGCCTCTCTTGCTCTATCTTCAAGTTCACTAATCTTTTCCTCCCAAAAATCTGTTCTATTCATAATTTTATCTAATGTATTATTTTTAATCTCAAACACTGTGGTTTTCATCTCTGGAAATTCAGTTTGGGTTTTTTATATATCTTCTGTGTCTGTACTTATATTTTGAAACATATAGAAAACATTTATATTAACCATTTTCATGTCCTTGTATGCTAATATTTGATTTCCATCAGTGTCAGAGCTGAAGTTTTTGATGATTTTTTTCTAATTATTATGATTCATAGTTTTCTACTTATTTGTATGTCTCATATTGTTAAACAAATGCCATTCAATGTGAGTTTTACCTTGTGTGCTGCTGAGTATTCTTGAGTTTCCGTGAAAACACTTGAGCATTGTAATTGGACACAATAAGGTTTCCTGGAAACAGTTTGATCCTTTCCAGTGATTTAAAAGTGTATTAGGTACGATCAAAACAGTTCTCATTCTAGGGCCAATTATTACTCACTCCTGAGGCAAGAATCTTTGATGCAAGACCTTCCTTTGAGGCAAGCGCCAATGCCCCAGGAAGCATGACATTTTTCTAGTCTCACTGGTGTGAATGGACACTATATCTGGTCCCCTAATCCTTGCAGATGATTTTCTCTCCCTTAGCCTTGAATAGTTTTCTCACATGCATATGCTGATCTGCTGAATATCTAAGAACTAAGTTCAGATGTCCAGAGGTGACTCTCTGTGCAACTCTCCTCTGAGTATTTCATAGTGGGAATTCTAGTTGTCAGTGTCTCCCCAGACTTAGAAATTCATCTTCTCAACTCATAGAAATTGCAGGGTCTCTGCATCCCCGCACTCCATCCTGGAAACCCTCAGGACCGTGAAACTGGGAAATAGCAGGGCTCACTATTTTGTTTCTCAGTTCTTTGGATCACTGTCCCTTGTTGCTTGATAGTCAGTGTCTTGTGAAAGAAATTTGCAGTAAGTTTAGAAAGCACATACACATACACACCGGCACTTAAAATAAGTTAGGAATGTTGATAGGTATTTTAGTAAGTTACACAACCCAGGTCCCTTCCCTCCAAATTTCTTACCCATAGTCCCTCACTAGACTGTAATTTAGATGTACAAGTACAAGGTTGGGCAATTAAGTTCATGAACTCATCCTAGAAAAAGTGCTCCATACCTCACTGCTGAATATCAGTACGGTCACCTTCGAAGCACTCCCCTTGGGAAGCTGTGCACCGACACCAGTGCCTCATCCACCCTTCAAAGCAATTTTGGAACTCTTTTTCTGGAATGGCCATCAGAGCCCACATGAACTTACCGAGTTGATTGTACAGTGCTGCCAACACAAATGTGTGGTGGCAAGTTCACAAACTTAACTGTCAGATTGTGGGGATGACGACAGCTCTGATGGTCATTCCACAAAAAGAGTTCCAAAACTGCTTTGAAGGGTGGACTAGGCTCTGATGTCAGTGCACAGCTTCCCAAGGGGAGCACTTCAAAGGTGACCATAGTGGTATTCAGAAATGAGGTATGGAGCACTTTTCTAGGATGAGTTTGCAAAATTAATTGTCCACCCTCATATACCTAGACATTATTCTATACAACGGCCTTCTATTAGAATTGACCACAATGGGTCCTAGCAGGTGACTTGTGCCATAAGTCACACAATTAGTGAAATTGCTGAGAACAAACTATGATTTTATATTTTCTGCTAAGGTCTCACAGTGTTTTGGGTTTTTTTGTTTTTTGTTTTTTTGGTTTTTTTTTTTTTGCCAAGAATAAATATTCTATAATGTTTTTGACCAACCATTTATGCCTTCTAAGCAGAATCCAAGAGAAACGAAACACTCTACGTGTGCCAAGACACAGGCTGTGGCTTCTCCTTGTGAGAGATTTTCTTTCAAGTATTACTTTTGTTTCCATGTTATTTCTGTGTGCTTAAGTGCAGATGTTTAACAACCAGAGGTTAAGTCAACAGAAGAAAACAAGACAAGTGCTGAGTACTATTCTATCTGTCCACTCCTATGATGATGTCTGTTTTGACCTATTCCTTGACAAGTCTAAAAGGAAAACAAAATGATGGATATGGCTCCTGAATGAGGATCAAAGTCCACCCAGGAGACGGAGTGAGACTTAAGGGTTTACAAATTGCTTCCACCAGCTTAATGATTTACAGTGATGTATGTGGATCGGTAACTCTCTTCCCAAAATAAAGTGAGCCGATTTCAGCAATTTTCCTCTCGTAAATAGCTGGTATAATCTGAAGACTCTTATGCCTTCAATACTGATGTGGAAATTCTTGGTCTTCAAAGGAGTAGAAGAGGAATGAAGGATAAAGCATCTCAATGGTGTTGAATGTTAAAGAAGATAAAATGGGTAAAGGTAAATACACACACGCACACACACACACACACACAAATGTGTATATTTAATTTAATTCTCATGTCAACTCTAAATATAATTATTCTCATCTACATTTTGTGGAGAAGGAACCTGGGTGGGGTTGAAAGCTCTGTACAGAACTAATTGTGAGATTACTGAGCACACGAATATTCTAGCCAAGTCACCTAGAGTAAGTACATTTCTGAGCCTCAGTTTCCTCATTGGCAAATAGAATTGACATATGATTCACAAAGGTGATATAAGAACAAAAATGTTATTATGCATGAAACTCCCAAGCAACTTATTTTGTGTAATATATTACAAAATCACTGTTTAAAAGTGCTTTTTCCAATGTCACTTACCTAATAAATCTTGTTAATCTAACTTACATGATTTAAGAGATTATGCATTTTTTACTTAATCACAATCTGTTCTGCAAAATAATAATTAACATTATAATTAACTTTTATTATGTTTGTATAGTATTTTTCATTTGGCAAAAGAATTTAACAGAAGACAAGAATTAAAGTTAAAAAGCAGCATGAGATCTAGTAATAAATCAACCTCTCTCCATAAATTTCAGAAAGCAAATATCTTAATGTGGTTTGCTATATAGAATATCCTTAAGATACTAAGTCAATAACTTGAAAAGAAATATTTAGTGAGTGCTTTCTATATGCCAATCACCATTTTAAGATTTTTGTTTCCCTTAGATAATTTAATTTTTATAAAAAATTTATGAAGTTAAATACTATTATTACTATTTTGCAGATGAGATCATTGAGGCCTGGTCTACGGAGTGGATGAGTTCTGACTTAAATACAAATGTGAGGCACTCCAACAAGCATGAGCTTACTCATATTCTATGCAAATCAGTAACAGTAACAGTAAAAAATAGAATATTGAACCTCATTATCATGTTGAGTGCACGCGAGATGTTTTGTTTTCTATAAATACTTGCTATTTGTGTGTAGTAGCCATCAGAGTTATAAATTCTGTTTCTCTGATATTCTTTGAGATCAACTTTTGAAGTAAACAATTGTTATTAAAAATAATTTATACATTCTTCCAACTGGAAAAAATTGAACTCAATGACATGTTGAATTGTGCTCATATTATTCACTGAGGACCCTTGTGGGTGTATTTTAGTTAATTATTTTCCTAATTTTTGCCCTATATGAGTATGAACATGAGGAATCATAGAAAGAAAACAAAAAGAGTGTTTATACTTCCAAGTGAAATCATGTGAAGTATCACAGAAGAACTGGCAATTGTGTGGATCTTGAAAGAGGACTGATGTTTTCCAACCAGAGTGCAGGAAATACCTTGTTCGTTGATATGTGCTAAGGACCAGGACAAAGCTGGGTAGTGCGACCAGCTATTTGCATGAAAGATGAAATGAAAGGAGACACTAAATACATTGCATAATTTATGCAAAAGAGCCTACTATCTATTGTAACAGATTCTTGAACAGTTTTGGTAAAATTTGAATCTGAATAACAAATTTCATAAAGCATTAATATTTTGGTATTTTTTGCAATGTCAGTGTCACAGTGAGTTATGATAAATCTAGTTCTAGAAAACTTTGGGGGTAGAGAATGTTATTTAAAAAATAAAAGAAAAAATCTAGTTCTAATTTTAACACCAGCTCAATTATTTTATCATAGCTATTATTACCCAGCTAGAGCCAGCATAAAGGATCTGTTCTATTGAATAGGTTTTTCATTGTTGAATCAACTAATTTCAAGGAATTTAAAGATGTGAGTCCCTTGGGAACAGAGATCATGCGTTAGTCAACTCAGTTGACTAGAGTAGGCATTCGGAACATGTTTCATGAGTAAATGGATGTCTTTGAGCTTGCATTCCCACCATGCATTATATGATTTGCCTTCGAGTCATTTAATCCAGTCCTAAGAACAAAAATCAGTAAAATTTCCATATAAAAAGCATAAATAAGTACTAGAATCCACCAAGAAATATGAAGGACATATAAAGAACCTAGGTTAAGGAAAACAATCACAAGTAAAATTAGAAATAGTTCCAAGTACAATAAATGTGATTCCATAGAAATATTGACTAAATTTCCTTTCCTGTGTGTTTTACATTATTTTAGCATTGACTGTCACCTCTTTGTGTTTAGAGATACAAATAATACATAATTGAGTTCCAAAATTCTATGCTACGTAATATAATTGCCTATTAAAAGTTTAACATCAACGTCTTACATTTTCTTAGAAACTCAACAAGTCTCACTTATGTCATGAGTGCTCCATAAATAAAAATGTATTTCATCACAGAGCATGACAAAAAGACTTGGCAAAAGAGAACATTCAATTCCAAATTATTCTGTTGATATTTCCTGGAGTGGTAGATGCTATTCTCTTACAAATCTCAGCAGAGATGTTACTAGCTCAGCAACTTCAAGTTGAAGATGAAACCCAGTATCTATTTCTATTTAACCCATAAAATTCTCCTAACCATTCTGAGTGTGGAAGTCAGTGCCTATATGTCAGTTCTTTAACAGTGGAAGTTGATTACTCCCTTTCGTTACCTAGCGGGCCCATCACTTCCCTGGTCGAGTTGTAGAGTACTTGATCGAAATGATTGGTGTGATGTCCCAGCAAGAAAGTCGAAGAAAATCCTGAGGAGGCAATGCTATTCTGTAAAGCAGAGCCCACTGTGCTTTCTCTGCGCAAGTGGGGAGTTCCAGACATGCAAGTGGGGAGTTCCAGACATGCATAGAAAGGAGGAGGCCTGGAGCGCTCAGGATAGGCTCACCAGATGTGCATTTTAAACAGGACAGGAAACAACGGCACTGCACTACTTCGAACGGTCCATAGGGTCAGCCTTATCTCACTGGGCTAAATTCGAGGTGTCAGGAGGCTGACCCGCCATACCATTTGAAACGAGACAGCCCCATTCGGCGGGACAGCCCCATTGTTTTCCACCCCGCTTAAAACAGTGCATCTGGTCAGCCTCGTCCAGGGGACCATTGGGTTTCAAGTTCTGGAGTGCACTGACTCAGAGTTCCCCACTCTGGTCTCCCTCCATCCCTGGTCTTGGCATAACAGACTTCACAGGGTGGAGGATTGAATCTCGTCTGGGGAACTGCTGCCCTCACGATTAAGTCCTCGGTCTGATGCGCAGCTGTTGTCTATTTGTGTTTCCTTCTTGGAAAATTTATGCTTGATGCCTTTACTGATCTGTCTATTTTGATTCATCTGTTTTACTGGTTTTATGTATTAAAAATAATGATATATTTTAATATACATAATTACAATTATAATATAATCATAATACTCATAAAATAATATAATAAGTAAATATTCTTTATATGTGAAGTCCATGTTATATATCATATAGTAAAAACATTTACATGATAAATATTTTAATATTACAAGTACTGATAAAATTAACATCTATGTTCCATTTTCTACCTCTAGTTCACCCTCTGACATTTGGTTTCATCTATAATGTTCTTGAACATAGGAAATTGTTCTTATTAATTGTTCTTTGATGTTAACATTTTCAAAAGTCAAGTTATTTAGTAAAAGTCTGCATTTTAAAAATAAGGTTACTCATCTTAATAAATTTGGAAAACACAGTGTTGAGGAAATAATCCTTGATAGTCCCAAAACCTTAAAATCACCCCTGAACATATTTTAGCATATTTATGTCCCACATCTGCAATATGTATATTTTTCTGCATGTCTGAAATAATGTCCCGTGTCCAGTTTGCTCCTCTACTTGTTTCTCTTAACGTTTTCCCATGGCACTAACATTGGGTGTGTAGGAACCGACTCAGAATATTTACCATGACTTTTCTTGGCACGTTAGCTTGCTTTTATTGTTTCCCACTATAAATAATGCTAGAATAAACAGCTTTGTTATTATATAATCCTCCCACCTCCAATCAATGTGTTATTTCCATAGGACAGATTCAGACACAATGAAGCTCTGAGTCAAAGGAAATACATAACAATCTCAATGCACGCTGTCACCTTTCTTTAGCACAATTATGAGTCCTCACATCCCTACCGGAAGAGTTTCCTACTTTGGGTGGTCACGGTTTGCCCTTTGGGCCACAGGCACACATACATGCCCACACACAATCAACTGTGTTTTAAGTGGACATTATAGTGATGTATGCCTCCTTTTGGTTAGAGTTCAAGGTAAAGAAAAAGTAAATTGTGGCTTATGAGTTATTGATTAGAAGCAGGGTGTCATTTGTCAAAGCAGTCACCAGCCCGAAATATCAGCAACTGTACAAACATATATGCCCCCATCACAGAGTTTCTGCTCATGTTCTGTTTTGGAAACACAAAGGCTTATTGATTGCATTCTTGAATTAAAGCTCAGTTCGATGGTTGCAAACATACCATGGCCTATAATACATTTATTTTTGAGACTAGTTTAACTGTAGCAGCTAAGAAAATCAATGTGTGGGGCCCAGCTAGACTGACCTTTAGCAAACAAATAACCTTTTATTTCTTTTTCTTCCACCCTTCACTCCTTATATAATTTTAGTCCTGTTCTTCTAGTGTCTCATGAGCGCACGGTACTTAGAAAATTCCCCCAAACAGTATGGGAAGCTTGAGATGACCTGATTGAGACAAAGAGAGTAGGGACATTTGTATAGGTTGCAATCTTTTCAGGTTTTTTTTTAAGCAATGTTTCAGAGTCACATTGTGGTACTAATGGTATCATGGGTGTGTGCATACGTCTAAATGCATCAAATTGCACAGGCTGTAATCAATGGCCCGGACAAGAGACTCTCTATCAGATATTAGCTCATGCGTCTTGATGCATTTTTTGTGCATCTTTATTGTTCTCTGCTTCTTTGTTCTGGGAGGTTGCCGTTGATGGAGTTAAGTATGGTACTAATGTGAAATAAAAAATGAGAAGACCCTCAGGTGACATAAAAATATGCATCCATAGAGCTCATCAAAGATGCTCGGTCTTGTTAAAGAGGAAGCACGTTCTGTAAACAGCTCTTGCACACAGGATCTGTCTTTCACACCTCTGGAAAACACGTTAATGTCTGTAAACATCCTCATTCATTGGCTGAGTTCCCCTAGTCCAGACCATCGAAAAGGGATGCAAATGACTGGAGAAGGAGCCTAGAGAATGTGCCATGTTGTGTTTAAGGACATCGGTGTCTTAGGGACAGGACAGATGATGGCTAAGAAGAGAGTACTTTGACCTCACTCATTTTTTTTTCTCGATAGCTTTATTGAGTTATAATTAATATACAAAGAACTGCACATAGGGAATGTGTACAATTTGATGAGTTTGGACATATGCACACACACACAATATGCCATCACCACAATCAAGATGATTAACATATTCAATACCTCTCAAAGGTCCCTTGTGTTCCTTTGATATGTGACTGTGTGGGTGGGTGTGTACATGGATGTTAAGAACACCCCATATGAGATCTACCCTCTTAACAAATTCTGAAGTGCACAGAACCACACTGTTCATTATAGGAACCATGTTATTCAGCAGATTTCTACAACTCACTCATTCTCTTTTCTTCTAATTATTCGTTTATTTACTATGCAGATACTGGTGACTGCTTGTCTGTATGCTCAGAGTCCAACCACACCAGCAGTTATAAGAATGAGAAAGCACAGCCCCTGAGCCAAGGCCTGTGTTGAAACAACGCCACCATGCAGCAGGAACCCCTAGGGAAAAAGTACCACGGAAAACAGCTGACAAGTGTCTTCTGTCACAAGAAGCAAGATTCATTGAGTTTAATTGTGAAAATTATGTAGACACTGGATTTGCTGAGAAGATACAGGAAAAAGGCCAGGCCGAAGGCACCGCCATTGGCCAGGGGGTCCTCAGGAAAGTCTGAAGTGGGGTCTGCCCTGAGGAATCGATGCACAATGTATATGGGTGGAACCAGAATAGGGAACATCGTTCATACCAGGTAGAAGCTTTGAACTGTTTTCTTTTCTTTTCTTTCTCTTTTTTCTGGAACAGAACAGCAGGTTTTACATTTTTTCTTTTAAATCTATTTTCTAACAGCAGCCAATTTAAGCGAAACCACTTAACACTTTTGCAAAAGCTTTAATGGTTGCTATTTCGCTAAAAAAAGAAATTTCAACTAAAAATGGCCTACGAGACAGGCATGCCTTCCCTCCTCGTGCCTCCTGTTTCTGACACGGCCACCCCCTCACTCACTCTAATCCAGTCACACAGCTTGGTAACTGTTGCTCAAACACTGGGTGGCCTCCTGCCTTGGGGTCCTTCCTCTGACAATTGGAGGGCCTGGAAATCTCCCTCCCCGGAGCCACACCGCCTGCTCACCCCCGTCCCTCCGGCCTTTGCTGAGACATCTCCCAGCTTTGCTGATCGGCCGACTTAATGTTGATGGCACCTCTAACCCAACGGCTGCTTCCCGCTGCCCAGCGTGACTGGTCATCATAGGACTTAGCACTATCAGAGGGACGGCACACGTTATTCACACCAATTTGTCAATTTTCTGGCTCCTCTGTTTAAAACGTAAGCACCATAAGGGCAGTTCCTGCTCACCCCCAAACTTCAGGGGTGAGCGTGTGTCCTCTGTTTCCCAAGTACAGTTGCCAGCCCAGTGCCCCAGGACACTAGCTACCTCCGCCTCTCCCTCCTGTCCCTGTCATCATGCCTAGACTGAAAGCCTGATGTACCAACTTTATGTTGGTGTCACACTCAGTCTGTCAATGTAGTTCTGAAAACCAAGGGAATGGGTTTGAAGCCAAGGGCTGACTCGTGGATTACTCTCTGACCATAATAAAATTTCTTCTTATTGGGAAGAAAAAACAAATCATGCTGGAAGGTTGAACAAGTGGGTCAATGGAAATCACAGGAAAGGCAGTATTTTCTAGAGAAAACAGTGCTGGGCCAAGGAGTCAAGAGTCACTGATTCAATGGCTTTAACCTAAGGGACATGGCCTTGGATATGTCACTTTGCTGTCATTATGATGAAATATAAACACCATAATTTAAAAAACGTACCTTTTCAAGTTCGCAGCATTAGTGTGCTCTGTTCTACGCATTGATGGAGTCAGCAGAACTATGAGCCCATATTGGAGAGCAATGTCCCACTCTCCCAGCTCTCCTACAGCATTAGTGCCATCCTGACACCTGCCTTCATTGTCCTTCTTCCATTCATCATGCCCCACCCTCAATAAGACCCAAAATGTTACCCCTGCCGAGAGCTCTTTCCTAGTTCTGGTTCCCAGTAGAAAAAATAACAACCTCCCCCAGCAAAATGACATCAGAAAATCTGTCCCCAACCTACAGGAAAATAGCATCCTCTGTCTGCAAGCTCAGTGGCATATAATACCGTGTTCACAGAACCGGGTAATGGGAATCAGGCAGAAGTAGCAACTGCTCCTTCAAAGAGTACCGGTCTCTCATGTCAGGTTACACTTACAGAACAACCTTCTGGAAAACAACACGAAACGCTCACATCACGTACTGCCTTAAATAGAAGAGCAATTCCCAAACATGAACTCCCAAGAATTCCATTAACATGCAAGCCTCACCTCACCCAAATTTAACATCCTGTTTTCTTTAAAGCCAAGCCATCAGCGCACGTTCTGAGGTTGGCACTCGTACAGAAAAAGCAAACCCCCAGCTCCATTGGGATTAATGTGTTTATTTGTGCAACTTAAGGTGTGTGGCCAAATGTCACAAACTTCAGCTTGGCACGCTATGGTTTTTCAAAGTAAAATAGAAATTTCATGTGCAATGGCAGCAGCTAAAAGCACGCAAGCATTTTGCTTCCCTCCCCCAACACAATCTTCTGTAAAGTTGGGGCATGGGTTTTCTACTGCCCCTTTCTTGTGGCTTGACTGTGGGGGTTTCCTGGAACGGCTCAGGGCCTGCTTTCCCACTGGAGTCAGAACTGCCTGGCCTCCTGGCGTCGGTAAAACTTCCAGCTTTGCAGGGATCTTGGAGTGTTGGCTTAGGTCACGCGACTACAATCACACAAGCTGGCTTTTCAGAGCCTGTTAGTGTGCAATGCTGATAAAGGATGTCATTATCTGTCTCTCATGAAAACCTCTCCTTCAGTCAATGGAGAAGCTGCCCTCCAGAACACTCAGAGATTTTTTTTTTTAATGGTCCTTGTTTTCACATTCCTCTTACATTTGTCATCAGGTCCTTCAGATGCAGAGGGAAGAAGACAGCGACACAGGCCATCCTAAATGAAATTTCAGATGATGTAGTATCAGAAGGTATACTGGGTAGCAGCAGACTTCTTCCAATTACAAGGAGGTAACTATGCTTTTTAATGAGGAAAATGACATTTGCTCAGTATCTACCATGTGTTCGGTGATTTACATTTTACATTTGTTACCATTCGGTCCCTACAAGATACGTATTGCTACCCCCTCCCCATATGAGAAAAAAATCAGAGAAGCTAAATGACTTGCCTGGAGTCACACAGTATTGTAACATGGCAGTCAAGAGGAAAAATTCCATAATCAGAATACCCCGCTGCAAATTTCACCTCCATCACTTCTGATAGAAGGTGAGGTTCAGTCTTACATTAGTAAGTTATCATGAAATAATAATATGATATATCAGACTTTTAAAAGATACTTTAATACATGATAGAACAGGTTTGATAAATAAGATATAGGAGAGCTTAAAACTTAATTCTAAAACAAACAAAACAAATTTTAAAACCTCAATATAAAACAGAGGAAGTGTATAATTAGATTAGTAAGTAGAAAAACATAAATAACAAATAGATATAATCATTTTTATCCCATTAGTTATGAATAGGAATTTTAAAAATAAAATAAGAAGGTATGTTTTTCTAATATATTAGGAAAGAATAGTAAAATACATTTAGGATTGGAGAAACAGCCACTTTCAAAAGCAATTATATTCTACATATGAGTGAAATCATATGGTTCTTGGTTTTTTCTACCTTATTTCATTTATAAAACTGAAAGCAACACAGAAACAAAAACTCATGGATACAGTCAATAGTTTAGTGGTTACCTGAGGGTTAGGGGGGTGGGGGGGTGGGAGAGAGGGAGGGGGAGTCAAATACATGGTGATAGAAAGAGAACTGACTCTGGGTGGTGAGCACACAATGCAACACATAGACGATGCACTGTAGAATTGTACACCTAGAACCTACGTAATTTTTGCTAACCAATGTCACCCCAATAAAGTTAACAATAAAAAAAAATAAGTTCATTTTTAAAAAAAGCAAATGTAACAAAATAATACTATTATACAATTTTCTCAGAGGATAGTATTCTAATATATTATTATATATTCATACTATCAAAACATGAAATATCTAAGTATTAATCCTGAAGATATATTAATAATTGATGCTATGGACTGAATTATACCCTCAAAAAATTTTATATGGGAGGGCATCTGCTTTACTAGGTCTATCAAATATTGTTAATCTTATCCAAAACATGCTAACAGACATACTGAGAATAATGTGTGACCAAATAAAATATCTAGGCATCCATGATCCACTCAAGTTGATGCACAAAATTAACAATTATATATAGATTAATATCTATTGTGTTTTATCTGTTTCATAATGTAGGTAGTTTCTATTGTTTTGTCTTCAAGTTTGCTGATTTTTTTCTTCAGGAGTGCCTAATTGCTATTAATTTTCAATATGATACCTGAAGTGTATTTTCAATTTCAGGTATCATATTTTTAATCTTTACAGGTTCCCGTGGGTCTTTCTAGTATATTCCATTTCAAAAATCATAATTATGTTTTTCAATATTGAAAATATCTATTTAACTATCTGGAGTACATTATAATATCTATTGTAATGTTCTGAATTCTATCATATCTGTCATTTCAACATGGTTCTATTGAACAATTTTTCTCCAATGAGTCACATTTTCTTGCTTTTTTATAATCTAGTGGATTTTTTATTGAATGCTGGAGTTTGTGAATGTTGTGTTCTTGATTGATAGATTTAATTTCATTTCTTTAAAAAGTATTAGCTGTATCTCAGAAGTAGTTTACTGACTTTTGCATTAATTTAATAATTCGGAGAATTTTTTCAAAGTGAAAGCAAACTGACTATGTATTTTGCAGAAAGACCCCAAGTTTCTTTTAATTATAATTTATTTAAAGTATTTTGATTCCATGGGCTTTTAAATCAAGATTTGATTTAAGTGTATTTATTCTACAAAGTAATGTAGGACAGCAGTTACCTAAAAAATGGCTTATTGCATTCAACTGAAGTTATTTTCATTATAGTCCTTTCCAAACTTTATAGAAGAATGTAAATATTTAATTAAATACTTGGTCAACTAGTCTTGCTAAACAAATAAAGTTTTAATACACCATACAATTCCTAGAAAATAGAAATTAGTGTTATGCCTACGCCACAGAGGGTGATTTTATGATGAAATAAATGTTACACATTATAATAAATCAAAATTTAGCATTGGATTTTAAAAGCTATGAAGATTGTTTTTAAGTTTGTTTTATTTTTTGCTTTTTTTCTTTGAGGAGGAAGAGTGGCTGAGTTTGGAGTAGAATTTATTCTAGAAAAAAGTTATCTTTACTCCAAGAGCATGGTTCCTCTCTTGTCTCTACTGATTGTCCTATGCACTCAATAAGGTATTAATATTTCCCAAAAGGATCCCTAATAATATCCAACTCTGTGTGATCTCTGAAAATTAGTTAGCTTACAGCTCTTAAGTAATGTTTTGTTTTGTTTTTTATCCTTAAGAATTTTTCTTATCTGCCTTGTGGGGTTTCACTCAATATGTGAGCAGCTTGGTATTCAGCTGAAGACCCAAGAAGAGCCCTGTAAGATAGCAGGGACTGCTTTTCCATCCATTTCCTGCCTCCCGGGCACACAGCCCCACACATTCAAGATGCTCTCACCTCCCTTACGCTTATCTCTGCCTCTGCTCGTCTCATGTGACATGCCCTGACTCTACTCCACTCTGCAATTAGCTCCAGTCAGAAAGCCGGGCACTCACAGGGCACGCCTTGTTTGCTTTAGTTTTTCCTCAGGCATCAGTTTTGGGTACCTGTTGTCTAACATGTTAAAATAGTGATTGCCTGTATTTGGCTTATATTTTGGTTTATATTGCAGGAGGATAATTTTGTACTACTTCATTCCATTAGGGTCAGAAGCTGAAGTTAAAAATTCATTCTGTATCCCATTTTCCACCTCAAATTATGCCCAGCCATGTTGCACGATCTGTCTTCTTAGTGATTCTGCAATGAGATTAAATGCCATTAAGACACTCAAAATGCCAACCATATGAAAATGTGCCCAAATTTAATCTCAACTGTGTCCCATAATTTCAGGAAGAAATTAAAGTTCCAAAAATTAAAGAACTTTGCAAGTTAAACTCCAAAAGAATTAATGTTTAAAATAAAATTCTTCTTCTTTGCACATTAAAGTTCAAGGAATCAAAGTCTAAATTCACTCTTCCCAACTTCTTATTTGGCTCATTTTCAACAAAGCACTCTGGGTGCCTGGTTGGGTCAGGATTCATTCATTCATGCAGCAACCAGAAGCCTCTCTCTGTGTCTGCCTCTCTGTCTCTCTCTATCTCTATCTCCGTCTCTGTTTCTCTCCCTCTCTCTCTCTTTTTTTTTTGTTTTTGTTTGTTTGTTTGTTTCACGGTAAATTTCATTTTTATCTCACATCTTAGAGAGTCTAAATAGAATTCACAATATTATAGCACTGAACATCAGACGAAGGCATTTGACTTATTTCTAGCTTGGAAGGTTTGGAAATGGTGGTAACCTAGGTCACCAGGTATTTTAAATAATTTTGCCTACTATCCATTATATATTTATAAATATATCTATACCTACATTTATAACTGTGTCTATATCTATGCCTCTTATTTTCCATTTCTCCTTTTATCCTTGAAAATAATTGCCAATAATGAATTTTTTTCTAGTCCACACAATGTCCACTCTTTCTTCTTTAGGAAAACTTAAGTTCTGGGGCCCAGTGCCTACTTGCACTGCTTCTCACTGTGCAGTTTGTTCTAGTCAAGCTTTTTTTCTTCCATAACAAAAGACTTATTTAAGCTAGAGCTAGCTTGAGACCATCTGGCTGGGTTGAACCCGTGCATAGGGTCAGATTCAGGTTTTGTGGGGTCTGACATCTGTGCAATGTCCAGCTTCCTCTTACAAAGAAAGGAATATAAAATTTCAATAAAAAAGCAGTATGATTTCTGGTCCTGGTCCTGTGTAGCACACCTGCCTGTGAGTGAGCATAGAGACAGGAGGGATATTCCTGGAACCCTGGACTATGCCTGGGGGGCAATCAATACTATGATCACTTCTGATTCAGGAACAAATATTTCACTCATCTGGAACCAAATGTATCCTTCTTGTTGGATCCCAAAGCTGTGTATAGTAACTTCCCTCCAATCCATCAACTGGGAAAGAGAGAAGTGGGGGAAGTCAGACTCTAAATAACCAATGGTCATAACTGACTGGGGCTAAAGCATCTGACTGTTGCCACTGTCACATTTGACCTTGTGACCTTAGGAACACATTGCTGGGAAGCTTCAGAGCACTTTGAGGGGAAACTGTATACAAGAAGGACCCTGAAACCTACACTTCCTTCCCTCCACCAGAAAGCCCTTATGGAGAAGTATCTTCATGAACGCAAGGTCAGCCCGGGGGCCTAAAAGAATGCAATCTGGAGCCCCTACACTAAGTTATGTGACTGCTCTTGGCTTTAACCGTTAGAAGTTGGGGCCCACTACCTTGGTCCAGTTGATGGCAACTCATGTGCCTCACATTTGAAAGCAGAGAATATTGTTCTTTTCTGTGATATTTAACAAGCTGAGAGGACTCTCTCTTAAAGTCAATGTTCACCTTGGCCCACTGTGCTTAGAAAATGCTGCATTTCCATAACTCAAGACCAAGGCACAGAAATTTGGCCCACGCTTCTATTGAGACTGGGTGTGGCCCTACCTCACTTTGTCACTAGGCTTCCACCAAGCCAGTGTGGTCACTGTTGAGGACAGTGTGTGACTAGGGCTTCCACAGCAATGTGGAATCTGCAATGTGTTAAGGCCAAGGTTTTACAGTGTGTGATCAAGGTTTAACAGCTACCCCATGCTTCCTACCACTGGGCCTGCAATCCATAGCTTTGCTGTAATCCTCATTGTTGCTGAGGCTACTGTGTCCAATATCTGCTCAAGAGACCATAGTCTCCTGGGAATTGTTAAAGAACCAGAACTTCTATTTCATTACTGCTCCCCATGGCTGCCATTTTACGGGGGCCCCGTAGCCTGCATCTTTTCTGAGGATCACCTCTACATAAAACAAACAAGGCTCAAGTCCCCATTGCATAAGGACTTATTTACATGATGGTAATTCTATAAAACATACTGCTTGCCTTGCACAAAATTGTCCTAAATTGCCCAGCCCTATTAAATGTAAAATCCCATGTGCTCGCAAGCCTAAGCCAGGTGCTCAGGTGGTTGTGGTTAAAACCCAACTGAGAAAACACAGGCTTGCACCCCTGAAAGAGGCTGCATGACTTGTGACACTTAAAATGTCACATCCACACAATAGGCCCCAAATTAGGCATGTTGAACCCAAAAAAGATTTTCTGTGTATTATTTTTTAAACTAAAAATGTATTGCATAGATAAAGCTTAGTGTTAAGAATACAGACACTGGGGCCATCATGGCAGGGTTGGAAATTTGTCTCTGCCATTTATTGGGCATATGACTTTGGGCAACTTAAGGTCCCGTCTCTGTGTTTCGAGTTCCTTGTCATTAAAATGAGGATTACTCTATTACGTAGTGACACTATATAGTAACACAGGATAATGCTATGATATAGTGTGGTTGTAAAGACTAAATGAGTTGGTATTGGTAAAGCCCATAAGAAGTACTTCATAAGTGTTTGGTAAGCATATATCTATACACACATACATATATTCATTAATTAATCACTTACGACCTACTCTTCAAAGGCCGGAGCCTAATGCACCCAGTAACATGAACTTAACCTCCAAACTCCAGCATGGTTGGGGGGAGCCTTTACTGCCAAGCTTACCAAGCGGACCGTCCACCCCAATCCTTCTGCCCCAGCTTGGGATTGGAAGAGACTCAATGATGAACACCCCGTTTCCTTTCCTTAGTTTGAACCAACTTGAGATATACGATAAAGGAAGTTAAACGAAGATAAAAATAAAAACCCGATGGCTGATAAAGCTAATATTACGGCTTATATTTGTGGTCCTTTCTGATACTGAACCTCAAATAATTTAAGCAACTTACTCAGCATGACCATCTCAAACGAGAACGAGTCTTCGTAAGAGTTACAGGTATTCGTGTGTGTGTGTGTGTGTGTGTGTGTGTGTGTCGTGTTCCACTCCCTACAACTTACAACAAGAAGAAATAAAGTAGAATACACACCCTTGCAGAAACTGTGCAACCAACAATAATGGAGAAAGAAATGACTTGACTATGGATCTCCAATTTCTTTTTCCAAACTCATCAGGCAGGTAATTCCTCACTAACGGAAAAGAGGTGACAGGAAGAGGTTAGACATAGTAATCTAATAGATGGCCAGTCAGCCATTGTCATTAGAACACTGGATCACATCCAAACTCGATGCCTAAAGACAACAAGCATTTGTTTTTACCCGTGTGAAACACATGAGAGGATCGAGTGACCTAGGATGGACTCAGCTAGGTGACTCTGCTTCAACCTACCTGTTTGCTTTGCTGACTGGATTGATTCTTCCCAAGTGCATTTATCCTGGGACCCAAGCTCAAACTTTTTCTCAAGGTAATGACAGAAGTACATGTGAGAAAGAGAGAGGACACACACAAGGCCTCTTGTGACCTAGAGTTATATCTAGCATATTGTCACTTCCACACACATGCCATGTGACAAAGCAAGTGACATGGCTAAAACCAGAGTCAAGAGGTGGGTGTACATGATACAGTGAGGGAATGGAAGAGGAGGAAGGCAGAGAAAAGAGCAGAACAAGGGTCAGTGATTCCATCCACATCAAAGCCCCAATCCAAGGCCTGGCATGCTAACAGAATTCCTAGGGTCAATCCCTATACTATATACTGCTGGTGGCACATGCACTCGCTTTGGGCAAATGGGACCCAAACAACCAAAAAAAGAAAAACAAACAAACACTGACATCTTGGTTTGAATTAATGATATCTAGAGTATGGTAGATGCTCAATAATCTTCTGATGGTAAAAAAAAACAAATGAATGAATAAATGAAAGATGAGTGGTTTTATGCCTTGAATGCTACTTAAACTCACTGAGTACCATATTTAAAACATATTATGAATAATTTGGCAATTAAAATGGTCATGAATAAAGAATCTGTTGCTATTATTAATTCATGAGCTTGTACATTGATGTTCACAGGTGTTTTTGAAAGTGTTACTAATATTATTAATTTCTCTACTTCAGCTTTTGCCTTTGTTTTCCAAGGTCTGTTTTCTGTACTAAATTATCCAATTCTTTGCTTTTAAAAATACTCTCTGGCCCGCTACAGCTTTAAGACTTCCCCATTCACACTTAATCTTTTCTTCAGGACTCTGAAATTTAATGATACAGATTTTAAATAAGAGTAAGTGGCTGGAAACAGGAGGTCTTAGAGCTACAGTACTTTGCTTTCAAATGGAGATTATATCTTGATTTCACTTTACTGTGGTGTATTAAAAAAAAAAAAAAAAAAAAAAAAAAAGCAAAGGTCTATTACAACCTAAAAGGATATGCTCAATATTGTGACAATATAAATGTCAACTATGGCTGAAGATTGACTTAGGAGTCCCATATTTTTAATATTTTTGCATATATGTGGTAAAACTACAAAGCAATTTTGAACAAAACTCAGAATATATGAATACATATGAATGTAAATGACATCAAAGTCCCTGGACTGGAGGATCAGCAGAGTTTTAAATAGTTTACCTAAGCATTTACTGAGCATGTACTACATTCACAAAATTGGACTAATCCTTGTGGTTATATAAAGATTGAAACGTACACTACAGGAGACTTTGCAAAGCTCTGTCACTTACTGCCTGTGTCACTCAGTTCAGTTTGTTGAGCTTCACTTACCTCATCTGTGAAGGGACAGGGATTAGTTTTGTTTATTGCTTTGATTTAGAGCCAAGTCACTAGCAAGTCCCTTTAATTTGCACATTTTTCATTGTCCACACTTATATTTGAGGAAACCAAGAAATGGAATATAAAACATATAAGCTCATCATGAACACAAAACCCTGAAGGAAGGAGACCAGATGTGTGAACACGGGCTCTGGGGTCCGCATGGGTTCAAATCAAAATTCGGTCGGGTACGACATCTCCGAAGTACACATGTGCATGCTTCTCTGTCTTCTTGTGGAAAATGGCACGATGAACTCTCCTACCTCATGGAGGTGTGAAGAGTGAAAAGGAAACTGAGGGACTGATGAGGGACTGGTGCCCTTGATGCACTCAGCACATGGGACTGGGACTGGGACAGGGAAGGGAAACCCACACTGGCTCCCTGATCCCACTGCCCACGCTGCTTCCAGACCTGCAGGGTGGTCACACAGAAGGACCCCAGGCGTGTGCTTACCCTGCCTGACAATCAGCAGGTACTCAAGAACCTGGAATTTGGTGTTTAAATAAATAGATGAGTCCTTAGAGGCTCAGTGGGGAAATGCAAACACCTATCTGCACCCACGGTTTAAATCTGAATTCCTTCAAGTCACAGCACCGATTACATTCAGCTCAGGAGCGAAAGGGGAAACGCTGCCCCACTGATGATGTAAGAGTCTGTCGTCACGCAGATCAAATCGTTCTCACCAGCTCACACCTCGGGCTCACTAGCCTGGGCTCTCACTGCGGCCCCTTTTAGACTGACCCTGAGAAATGTGTAAGTCATGCCTTCTCATCTGAGTTCTACACATGGTACCTGAAATGCAGAGAACCGAAGAGCACGTGCAGGGTAACCAATTTCAAAATGTAATGATAATTTCAGAATGAGGGTGGCTGGTACAATTTCCGCATTAATGAAAAAGGTTTTAAACTATTAACTTTGTGCTTATTACATGTATTGTCTCATATCTTGCTTCATCCCTTCCACAGGTTTTTGCAAGTGTTTTTGCTTTTTGGATTCAGAAAATAAGGTTTAGTATGTAAAGTAATCTATGTCAGATAAGTTGGCTTTTTACCTCTTTTGCCTAAAAATCTATGTTCTATCCACTAGTTGTGGAAATAATTTCCTCAAAAAGTGGAGCTCCTAAAAAATAAAATACATATATCTCAACTACATTGAAAAAAGTAATAGGCAGAGGAGTTCCCTGATGGTGTAGTGGCTTAGGGCTTCGGCGCTGGCGCTGTCAGCGCTGTGGCCTGGGTTCGGTTCCTAGTCAGGGAGCTACCCACGTACCAAAAAGCAAAAAAAAAAAAAAAAAAAAAAAGTAATAGGCAGAACTTATGGAAAGTTACTTTTTCCTCGGTTACCATATTGCTAGTTAAACGGAAGACCTGACCCAAAGTTGCAATTCTCAGCTTTCCTAGGAAACGTCACTTTTTCTCCGAAATTTTACCGTACACTGACATTCTGAACCACACACAGACAAATATTGCTCTTTTGCCTTCTGATTGTATGACCGAAAAGCAGACCTCCAAACTCACACTTAGGGGATCGGGCACCTCCTGACCAATCTCGGGGTATTAATGAACAGGGATTTAGACTCAGAAGTCAACCAACACTAACACACCAGAGAGCAGAAGGTGTATGAAGAGGGGGTGAATTCTTCATGACCTCAGCCTCTCCCACAATTAAAAGAAATTCACATCACAGCACATCTGGAGATGGGGGTTTAATGCTACCAGAGGCAGGAAGAAAACAGAAGCAGCAATCTTTGAATATTTGATTAAGAATGCTAATTCTTTGACTAAGAATGCTTTAAAAAAAGTCTAAATTGCTGACTACTAATGTTTGGGTCCAGGAAAAGTTTGTCATGATTTACTTATTTATAAGTAACCTATTTTTTTCCAAATCATATTTGATGCAGCTTAGAGTGTGACACTACACAGGGGAAACAATTAAAATCTCAAGGGCAAAGACTAGAAAGAGAGTTAAAAGAAGTAAATAAAGAGGAGCCTTGTTAAGGCTCAGCGTAGATGAAGAAATTTTAATGAAGAAGATGTAATTAAGAAGTCTCTCGCGTTTATGCCTGTGCTAATCAGCTCGGGCAGTCATGTCAGAGTGCCACAGGCCAGGTGGCGGAAGCAAAAGAAATTTTTTGTTCACATTCTGGAGGCTAGAAATACCAGATCGAAGTCTGGGGGCTGGTTTCTGAGGACAGCTTCCTTTTGGACTTGCAGATGGGCTCCTTGTCCTCACATGGCCTGTCCTCTTCGAAGGCACAGAATGAGAGAGAGATTGTGACTCCTTTTCCTACACGGTCACAAATCCCACAGCATTAGGCCCCATCCCTATGACCTCATTTAAGCTACTTAGCTCCTCAAGGCCCTAATTCCAAATACAATCACACTGAGAGTCAGTACTTCATCGTGTGAATCAGGGGTCGGGGAGGGGTGCATAATCAGTCCCAGGAATACTTCTAACACTCAACTGTGAGGTGTCACTGTCCCTTAGTCCTGTGCTCCTTGAAAAGTCAGGTCAGGATCAGTGTTTGGAAGTCAGCTTTGCACCCTGACTCCTGGCTTCCCAGCTTAGGGTCATGGGTACCTCCAGGGAGCATCCATGAGCCCCTGACTCACACTTCTCTGAGCACTAGCTCATCATGTCTCCTGTTCCAGCAACTCAGTCTCCAGTAGGTTCTGAGGGTCTGGTAGCGTGCACGTAAGCGTCTTCCGTCACTAAGTCAGGCCTGGCCGTCGGGAATCAAATGCTCACTGACTCCTGCTACGTGCCCGGGACGGTCCCTCGCATAAAATCCTCACGTCTCTTATTTTCCCTGCCCTCCTGGGGCTTATATTCTGGGGAGTGGGGGTGGTGCAAGTGACTACCAGTAAAAAAATAAACTGACAGATAAGAAACCTATTTGCTCAGTAAGTTTGATGAATCATTAAATGAGTGACTGTGAGAAATCGTAATGGGGAATGGTTCGCAGTAATAATTAAAGAACTCTTTGATGTGAAATTACATCAGCTTGAGGGAGCTTGTTGAGCGTGGACACTTCTTTAATTGGTGCTGTTTTTAGGTCAACTCTGGTGTCTTCCCTGTGTACTCTCAAATAAAGGTTGTATCCTGCATCTAAAAGGCTGCACCTTTTTAGATTATTATTTAAACTTACATTTTTAATGATTATTTTTTTAAGGTAAGGTCTCAATTTGAACAGAGGTTCCCTTTTGGACAAGCACCTATCCCCAGGCTGGGTAGGCATTTCACCTCTACCTACGAGTCCTCCCTACCCCTCCCAGTCGCCGTGTTTACGTTCCAGAAAAAGGAAAACTCGTGCACAAGATCCCAACACGGGCAACGATCCGGTGGGTCAGAGGAAGCGCCTCCAGATCCAGGCGGCTAATCAATTTCAAGTGGTGAGTGAAGCGGACGGACCACCCAAAACACGCAGGAGAGTCCACCACATGACGTACAACTTACGAACTTGAGCTGAAGGAGCGAAATGCCAAGGGGAGGAGGGGTCAGGGTGGGGCCGAGACACAGGAGTAAGCCCAACACCACGAGGGCCCGTGACACAGGAGGCACTCAGCAAGTATCGGGCCTTTATGCCCCTCCCAGCGCAGCCAGACACACCCCTGCCCATCCCTGCCCCTCACGATTACATGGCGCATTTCTCCACCAGCATACTTGTGGGTAGGAGACAAAAGCCAGTGGTCGCTTTCCTAAGAAAACACCCTATTCCTCAAAAACACAAAACTAAACTTCCTAACACTCAAGCCCTAACAGACATCCTTGTTAATTTAACTAAACTAGTAAAACCCGAGTAACTATGAAGCACAGATCTTGCCGTTTGCTACAGGAGCTGCAAACATGAACAAGCCCCGGTGCTCACGTTCAAGGAATAGACGATATGCGTTCCCTGGCTGAAATTCTACCTTCCACAAATATGCATATTCATGAGATCCAATAAAGACCTGTCAAATGACAACTGCATGGACGATACACGAGAATGCAGAGACTTGGAGATGTAATGAAACAAGCAGCCCCTACCAAATATCCCAAAACAGACAGTGCCTGGCACAAGCAGAGCCCTAATAAACGTCAGACGAGAGAATCATACGTGAACTCTCTACACAGACTCCTTTCGTAGGCCCAGGTGTGCCCGTCACTCCTGACCACTTTATTTTCAAATTATGTGCCTCAGTTAACTTTCTTTTTTCCAAAATTACATTTAAGAAGAATTTAGATGGAGTAATAGCTCTGATTATTGTAGGAGAGCTCTAGAAGGGTAATCACAATGGAAGCCTTTCAATTTATCAAATAAGCACTTAATCAAAACACACTGACCAGAAGCACAGGTATTTGATTTCTTTATTGAAACTTAATAATTTTGTTTACACGTGAAAAATAATGGTATTGATGGACACTTTTCTTTATGTGTGTGTATATATATACACACACATAAAGAAAATTGGGATTTTGAGATTTTCCTCTCCAGTGTCTCTCTCTGTGTGTGTGTGTGTGTGTGTGTGTGTGTGTGTGTGTGCGCTATTTGTTTCTATTTATTTTTTTATCAAATTTATCGGGATGACATTGGTTAGTAAAAATTACACAGGTTCTAGGTGTACAGTATTTCATTGTCTATGTTTCGCCTTGTGTTCTCACCCTCAGAGTCATTCTATGGCCAATGAGCCTACGATAAAGGAAGCAAGAATTTACATTGGGGTAAAGACGGTCTTTTCAACAAATGGTGCTGGGAAAACTGGATAGATACATGCAAAAACATGAAATTGGACCACCTTCTTACACCACTTACGAAAATAACTCAACATGGATTAAAGACCTAAATATAAGACCAGAAACCATAAAACTCGTAGAAGAAAATATGAAAAGTAACCTCTCCAGGGTCTCTTTAACCAACAATTTTGTTCACAAAGCTGTAATTTTGCCAACATCAAGCATTCCAACAGCAGTGTTTGAAGGCTCGTTTTGGCACAGCTCAGTTTAGACTAAGCAAATACTCCATGGTGTTTACACATTATTAAATAGGCATATTTCTCAAGGACATAAATCCAGGCTGCACAATGTCATTTCGTATTTGCTGATAGAGAAATCAACACTATAATTAATTAGATCTGGTAGTGCCATGAGCTGGCTCACCTGCCCCCCACAAAAGTGGTTCCAAGCATCTCTCTCCTACTCAAAGTCCCCCCCTTAATCATTATTTCCTGTCAGCTGAGCAGAGAGAGAAGTCAGGAGCCCATACCCTTGAACCAGTGTGTGCATCAATATGGCAGCTGTGCTTTTGGGGTGTAGTTTAGAACTAAAAAAAAAAAAAAGTCTATCCTGTTGGTTCGGAAGTCCTAAGACATCGTGGCTCTGTTTTTAATGCTCTGTTTTCCTTGCTCCTCACAACAGTCACATGCGTTAGACCACACATGAAGTTGTGGGCCGCTTTGCAGATGAGGAGCAAGGTCTGAGGGGCAGGGACTCAGCTAGCAGATTCCTCCAGAGGGTTTACAGAATAGATTTTGAAAATCCCTATTTTCACACACGTCCCTTTTGGTGACATCATGTCTTTATTCTCCCGAGTTGCATGGCTTTCATGCACAGCCTGCTTTCAGTCATTCTGAGGACGGACCTCTCCACTGTCACTTAAGTATCCATCCTGCACGTGACCGCATGTCAAAAGGCTGGCAAACTGTAGTCATTTTAAAATCCAGTGGCAATCATTGCCTTAGAAACCTTCGTGAGTGATGGGGAAAGAGACTATTACAATGACAAAATAGAGAGAAAGATTAAAATGAAAAAAGGCTCTTCTATCAGCTTCCCCCAGAAAACCCTTTCATTATTACAGAAAAGAAGAGGTTGTCTGCTGTTGGCATGGAATAACATAGGAGCAATACTAAGGAAATCAGTGAAAAGAAGCATTAACATCTCTAGGATGGTTGGTTACACGTAGCTTTAAATTATTAGGGGGGAAATCTTCCATTTTTATAAGGAGTATTGTCACTGAAATGTCTTTATTATATGCATATATATACAAGGTCAGACAATTAATTTCATGCACTCACTCTAGACAAAATGCCTCATTGCTGAGTATCACTACGGTCACCTTCAAAGCACTCCCCTTGGGAAGCTGTGCACCGACGTCAGCGCCTAGTCCACCCTTCAAAGCAGTTTTGAAACTCTTTTTCTGAAATGGCCATCAGAGCTGTCATCATCCCCAAAATTTGACAATTAAGTTCTCAAATTTGCCACTGTATGCTTACATTGGCGACACTATACAAAAAACTCAGTAAAGTGTCATAACTGTAGCAAGTTCATGAACTTAATGGTCAGATTTTGGGTACAATGACAGCTCTAATGGCCATACCAGAAAAAGAGACCCAAAGTTGCTTTGAAGGATGGACTAGGCACTGACATCAGTGTATAGTTTCCCAAGGGGAGTCCTTCGAAGGTGACCGTAGTGATATTGAGCAATGAGGTATGCAACACTATTTCTAAGATGAGTTCATGAAATTAATTGTCCAACCTCAAGTAAAACCTGAGTAGAAGTATTTGAGAAGTGTTATTTGTAATAAATAAATAGCTCTGCAGATTAATCTTTAAGGGGCAAAACAACAGATGAGATAGATAACTAACTGGTAAGAATCACATATGTGCCATAAGATAGAAACTATCAATAACAGCAATATTGAGCATTGCGTGTTCATTTAGAGATGTCAAATTAAAAAAGATATGTTTGTCTCTCAAACTGCAATGATTAAAAAAACGGTAATAATGCTGACAAGTGTGTAGTAACAAGGGCATTTCCATACACTGTAAGTAGACCAAGAATCACCAGAATTGATAGATAGATGATAGGTAGGTAGGTAGGTAGACAGTTAACAGAGTTTGATGTGGGGGAAACGTATACCTGGAGATAATCACACCAATATTATTTATAATATAAAGCAAAAACCTGGAAATAAGCAATATGTTGAAAAAAAAATAAGGAAATTATTACTAAATTAGAGGACTTCCATATGCGGAATATAAAACTGAAAGCAAAGAAAAAAAGAAATGAACAAACAAATAACCTATGGACACAATCAATAGTTTAATGTTTATTTGGGGACGAGTGGGTTAGGGAGGGGAGAAAGGGGAGGGGGTGGGAGAGGAGTGGGGGAAGCTAAATATA
>PVJL010013555.1:0-24540 GCA_004026885.1 Lyroderma lyra
ACTTGTGCCTTCGGGCCAGCAAATGGGAGGTCGACCATTTTTAGTTCTCACCACCGGTTCCTATTCCTTCTGTGTGTGTGTGTGTGTGTGTGTGTGTGTGTGTGTGTGTGTGTGTCTAAGGAATGTGCCAGTGGCATTTGAGAGTCCAAAAAAAAACCAATCTGGCTGGTTTTCTCTGTCGCCGCCCCCAGGTCCCAGGATGTGTCACTAAGCGTCCCCAGAGATTGCGGCTCCCGGCTCAGGCTGCCCCTCCGCCTGCGCCCTGCAGCTCCAGTATTTGAACCCCGCTTCCGTGGTCGGGGCTCCAACACCGCCTGTGAATACGGACAAGGCTCCATTCCGCCGGCCACCGGGCGCGTCGGCGAGGGGGGGGCGCCCTCCGGGCAGACCCCGGCAGTTCCCAACCCGGGACAGGAAGGCACCGGGGCGCGGGGTATGGAGGACGAGGGCCTGCGTGCCAGCAGTGGGGGTGGGGAGCGGGGCCTGGAGCACCCCGCAGTGGGGCGGAGGGTGATCGCGACACTACGGGCGCCGGGCTGGACGCACCCCCAGGAAGGGCTGTGCGCGGGCCGCTGGCGGAACCGTCACAATTCTCGCCGGCCTCCCTGCCCGGCAGCGCGCTCCCCACCCTCGTCGTGGTGGGCATCGTTATTGCATAAGCCGACGTGTGTATGTGTGTGCCCGCGTGCGCGCGCGCGTGTGTGTGTGTGTGTGTATGGTGTGCATGTGTGTGCCCGCACGTGTGTGTGCATGCATGTGTCTGTGTGTGCATGGTGTGCATGTGTGTGCCCGCACGTGTGTGTGCATGCATGTGTCTGTGCATGGTGTACATGCATGTGCCCACATGTGTGTGCATGATATGCATGTGTGTGCCCGCACGTGTGTGTGCATGCATGTGTCCGTGTGTGTGTGTGTGTGCATGGTGTGCGTGCATGTGCCCACATGTGTGTGTATGGTATGCATGTGTGTGCCCACACATGTATGTGCATGCATGTGTCTGCATGTGTGTGTGTGTCTGCATGTGTGTGTGTGTGTGTGTGTGTGTAGGGGGCGGAGAGGGGGCGTGGGGACTCAGAATAAAAACCAACCCCTTAACACCTATGGGGTAAATTCCGCGCTGGGAATCTTTGACTCTTAATGGATGGAAGGAATGTCTTAGGTCCAACTTTTCCCTTTCTTTCTGTGCTGCCATCATTTTCCCAAGACTTGACTGAAGGATCAAGGTCATCAAAGCCAAATTGAAGTTGTTTCATTTTTGCTTTCCTGCCTATATCCAAATAGATAGGTCTGTGTTTTAAAAATGAATTGTAAGTGACCTGAGCAGAATTTAATGTGGAAGATAAATGATTGCCCCGAGTGAGGCCGACATTCACTGGACACTACCTCATTCCTTGTGGAGCAAGGAGGTTACCAGTTCTCGGGGTCCACGGCTACAGGTTTGGGGTGGGCTGTGGCCTGGGAGACCCTTTTCTCCATACAGCATTCCTCTCAGCCTGCGAGAGTCTGGCAGGGCAGTCACCCCCATACCTGGAACCTGGTGTCCCCAGAGCTCCCACATCAGAGTGGCCAGGGGTACAGTGGAAACTTCTGGGCTGGTAATGCATTTATAAGGGCAGGCTGATAAGTTTTGCCTCCACTTACATAGAAAATGAACAGGACATTTAAAAAAAGAAAGAAATAGCCGCCTCCCCCCGCGTCTCCGTGTCCTCACACCAGCACGCCGATCACCCCACACGGCGGGCGTTCGTCGGTGAAGTTCAACGGGAGGAACTTCCGTTGTTAAGAATTCGGTACCGGCTCGCTGTTGGAACCGAACCTGTGAATGCGCTTCCATTTCGGTGTGCACTGGGTGAGCAAGGTAAGCACGTGCGTGTGCAAGGTCAAGACTGATGGCGGGGAGACGCCGTGTGACTGCACGGAACCGGTTCTACCCAGACGTGTCTCGTGTGGAGGCGAACTTGATCACCCTGCCCTCGTGGTATGTGTGTGGCCAGTGCTTGCAATCTACTTTTTAAAAATACATCCTGACAAATCTGTTAACCATAGGTACTGCTTCACTTCTAACAAAAACTTTGTGCTCTAAAGATTTAGTCTACCAGGTTGTTGATTTGTGTGTAGGATTTTACCTCCCGACACATCAAATAAATCGCCTTAATGCCTTCTACCTAGCAGGTGGAGTCACAGACACCTGACAAGAACACACGCCTCCTCTTTATTACGTGTTCTCGAGGGGCTGTGTGATTGGCACCAACTTTCATTTTTAAGAAGTCTATGTCTGGTTCAGACCCCCGAGTCCCAAGTGAGACAGGCACCACGAGGCATCCAGTCAGTTAAACTTTTCCAATAAAGCTCTGTTCTCTCTTTCTGTGAGGCCTCCCTCAGCCCTTCCATTTATGAAAACTAATCATCTAGGAAAGTCACTAAATGCGGTATTGTTGTGAACAGGTACCACTCTCTCCATAGCATTTATCTGCAAAAAAGATAAGAAAAAAATAGTCCATTAAAATTGCAGGTAAATGTGAGTCCTACAAATTGCTGTGCGTTTACTGAATCAATCGGAAAACAAAAGATGCGATTTCTGTTGGTTCTGCCCCTGTGATTGTTGGCCTTGCATTAAGTCACTTCACTGCCCCATGCCCTCAATAAATGGAAGAAAGCAGGATTTGTCATAAAACAAAAACAAAAAATATTATCTGGAGGTAATGAGGACAACGTGCTTTATGTTCCTTTATGAGGAAATGCTCTGGTATGGCAGCTCCTCATTCAGTCCACTGCTCCAGCCTTAACCCTCCAACATACAACGAGCAAATGAGAAAGCATTAAGCAAAAAAAAAAAAAAAAAAAAAAAAAAAAAAAAAAAAAAAAAAAAAAAAAAAAAAAAAAAAAAAAAAAAAAAGCCCAAGAAAGCTATGCACTAAAGTTTATATATCTTACTACTAGGTGATTCCCACAGGCTCCCACTAAGAGCCCATTTGCTTTTCCTTGAGGCATGAAACTAACATTATGGGGTTTTTATTACCTACCCCACCTTGGCCATCAGACCACTACTGGTCATGGACAATTAGAATGAGGAAGCTAGCATGCTGACTGACTGAAACCTGAAAGAAAATGTAAGACCCATAAAAGGAGTGACACGTCATTCAAACAGCAGTCATCTGGAGCCTTCGTGAGTGTGAGTGAGCAAAATTTTCTTTTCAGCTCGAAAGAGCTGGAGGTCATTGATACAGATCAGTATAAAATGACAATAGTGACACCTTGAGTCATTAAGACACGCTGAAATGAGGCTAGGTTTAAAAAGGCAGGGACATAGATTTCAGAAAGTTTTGTATAGCTTTCTTTTTTTTTTTCTTTTTATTGTTAGGTTTATTGGGGTGACATTGATTAGTAAAAATTACATAGGTTCCAGGTATACCATTGTACAATACATCATTTAAGTGTTCAGCTGGTTGTGATATATGTAAGTAGAATTCCTCGGTCCTCAGCGATGTTGGACGAATGAAACACTAACAGGAAAAACTAACAGCAACTTTATTTTTATTGTTCGACTTATTGGGGTGACATCTGTTAGCAAGGATTACATAGGTTTCAGGCATACAAGTCTACAGTGCATTGTCAACTTGTGTTTCCACATCATTCCAACGGATGCCCTACAGTTCAACGGCAGACTCCAGGGGTGGCTGGCTCAGTGCGACTGCCACAAACGTCGTCATCTCCTCTGCGATTCAGCTCACACCCTCTTTTCTTCCCATCCAAGAAGAGTCAAGGCCCGGGTTGGCTTCATTTGTGAGGTCTCAATCCAGACCATGAGTTCCAGGCACGTTAGCCTTGGGTCACCAAGTTGTCTGTGTAAGTCATTAAGGGTTGGGAGGCAATTGGATAAAATTACAGAAAATATCTGGGAAACGCCAATTAAGACCTGACCACAAGAATTACATGGAAAGTTACAAGAGAGGTGCCCAGGGCCCATCAGACCACTGCTGGTTATGGTCCAGCAAATACGAAAAAAGAGCATCTTGGAATCAGGAAACAGGATCAGGAGAACTCGGTTGTTCCCAGGCCTTACAGACAGGGCACGAATTTATGTGAATGGAGATACGGCTTCAGGATTGAAATTCGGAGATTAGGATTCCACTTGGTTGAGCTCCGTTTGCCAGGATGACTGATGGAGGTTTCTGAAATTGATTCTAATATGTGAATTTGGAAAAAAATATTTTTCCCCATCTGATACCAATTAAACGGGCGGGGGGGGGGGCGGTCTGGGGGACCCAGGCCTGCCCTGGAGCAGTAATCACAAAGCTACGTCAACAGACCTGGGAAAGCCCAGCTGTCCTTGCTGTAAGGAAGGCGATACAGATTACAATACAGATTACAATAGGTAAAGCTTGTGAGAAAGAATGGCGTGCTCCCCCCCTCCCCTGCCTCCGGGTCTATTTCAAACCACACTCAAAGCCCCTCCCTTCTCCGACTCTCTCTGCCTTGCAAATTGGGGGCGGGGCCTGGCGTTTGCTGAGCCCCAAACGTGTCATGGGGTGCTCACCTAAGTTACCTGGGTAGTACTCACAATAATCCAATGGAAAAGGTATTTCGTATCTTCTCGTTGTAGGTGAGGAAGCTACAACTGAAAGAGATGAGGTAACTTGCCCTCATCCACGTGGGTAGCAAAAGCCACGCAGCTGGTCTTCAAAACTGGGTCTGTGTGTTTCTAAAGGAGGCGTCCCGCTCCTCCACCGCAAGGAATGACACCCCAGTTGTCGGCACCGGCTTAGTCGTCCAAGATCTGAGTGCGCATGCGCGCCTTTAGGCGCCGACAAATGCGTTTTGAGACCCTGAATTATCAGAGGAGTGTCAGAAACTTAGCATTCTCCGCCCCCCCTTTTTTTTTCAACAAGGATTTAAACTTTTCAAAGTCAATATCAATCTAGAAATTGAGTCGGGTGTCCGTGTCGCATTTATTGTTGCTGAGTTGTTTAAAACAGGGTTAGAGTCGCCCGATGATCGTGCGTGCGAGAGGCTTGGGTTCTTTGTTCCTTTTTTATGTGGGTGATTCCCTGGTTGGGAATCGAACCCAGGCCGCAGCGTTGACGAAGCCTTAGCCACAATGCCACAGGGAACCCCCAGGCTTGGGTTCTTTGTGCAGCTCCAAGAGAAAAAGACAGTCACGTGAAGGGACTAGGGTTTGGGACTGTATTCTGACACAGAAAACGGGTGTGGAGCCTTTCGTAGCTGTGTCCTTTCCACTCCTTGGTTAGACATTTGAGAAATTCTCCGAGGTACAATAGGGTAGTAACACAAAATTTAGGTTTGAAAAAGAAAGCATAAGATTTAAATTTTTTTAAAATCTACATTCTCTGTGATTTCCTTCCAGATCCTGAGCTGACATTTTAACTGCTCATACCTCAAAAATCGACAGGACCACCATTCCCTCCTCCCCAGTGTGTGGTGGAGAGGAGAGGGTGATCAGAAAATAGTTCCAGAGTTTTATTTCATACAATTTTCATATCTTTAAAAAGTTCACGATGTTCAAACCTCAAGAGTCAGGCATGGAACACGCATGGAAAAATAAATTGTAAGAGGCGTTTGAAATGAGCGGATTTCTGGTCGGGTTGGGTTCGGGGTTCCTAGTCTCCAAGCATTCTGCAAAGACTCCAGCCAAGGGCGTCGGCCCTGCTCCGCCGTGGTATAGGATGGTGAGCGGTGTCTTGATTAGCAGGGATAAGATGACTTTGACATCTTGACGTTCAACACTGCGTCTTGTGGGTGAGCATTCCAGCATGGGAAGTATCAGGGAAGGCCTCTCTGGTGCCTCTTACTTCCCCTTCAAAGGCAAAAGAGAGAAGGTGGGATGAGACTGTTGGGCCCATATGATCAACAGACAGGTTTTGGTGGCCCGTTTGGAGGGGAGTTTCTAGAAAGCTGCAGCAAAGCCAGGACTGCAGGGTCTCTTCCTCACCGCCATCTGTGTCCCCACTGTGCTATGCAGGGTGGGCCCTGAGTAGGCGTGACGTGTTCGGATCCGTGCTCCCGCTCTTCGTGGCCACAGGACTGCTCCCTCTGTGTCTCTGTCTCCGTTAGTGTCATCTGGTCCCCTCTCTGGGCCTGTCAGTGCTCCCTGCTTCTCGCCATGTCCCAGACACACTCATGGCTCACGCCGAACCTCTCTCGCGTTCTCTGACTGGCCTTCCAGCATCCCGTCCAGGTCATCAGGTGACAGACGTTCCTTTCAAAAAAAGGACCGTCAAAAACACCCCTGGCTTTCCGTGGCTCTCCGGATAAGGCCCGGCCTCTCACAGGTGACCTACAGAGCTCTCCGTCAGGGTAGCCCCCCTTCCTCTCCCTCCTCATCCCCCACCCCTCTGTCCTGCCCCGTACAGGCGTGCCAGCTACCCGAGCATCCTCCCCTCTGCTCAGAGTCCCCATTTCCTGCCTCTGACCCTTCGGCCTGCATTTCTCTCTGCCCAGGAGGCTCCTCTGGCTCCTGAGAAAGAACTTCTCCGACCCCCTGGCTAGGTCTGTTACATGCTGTCTTGGCCCTCCCACTTTCTCTTCGTGCACTTAGGAAGCATTCATGGAGCGTTTATGAAGTTTGCAGTTAAATAATTGGTTGGATGTGCATGCCATCTGTGTCTAAGAGATCACAGGAGCGTGCACTCGCGGTGAGGGCAGATACTGTCTCAGGATCCAGGGAAGACGCTGCCCACAGGGGCCCGCAGGCTTCACTGAGTGAACAGACACCTTGCCCCGTGCTACCACGAGTCTGTGTGCTTCGTGAGGTCACAGGCCCCCTTCCAGCCCAGGCCTCGTGCAGGACCCAATACAGCAGACTTTCCATCACCCAGAACCCAAGCAATTGGAAAAAAAAAATCAAAGCAGTGATATTACACTTATCTGGCATGGGTGCCGCCGGTTCACTGAGAGTCTCCTGAATGGCAGAGAAACTGGACCAAGCTTCCTCAGTGGATTTTAGGTCACCCGGTTACTGGTTTGCAAGTACTACGACCTCTAAAAGCTTCTCCTGAGCACCGCTTTCCTTTTAGGAAATCCAGCTCCGGAAATGAAATGTCCCAGTGACTTTTTCTGGATACCGATTCCCCCTGAACCTACTGGGTTCAGTTCTTGAATGCATCTGTTCTGCTAGTGCAGCTCTCCCTTTATGTTTGCATGGTTGCCTGGGCCTGGGAGCCTTTCAGGGGAGCCGAGGGAGAAGGGGTGGAAGGAAGGAGGTCACAGGTAACTGACTCCCTCCCCGCCCCGCCCTCGAGGACTGCCTGTTAAGGTGTGTCCCCAAGAGGCTCTGACCCACTTATTTCCAGTTGGTTAGGTTCATTCGTGTTCTTCGCTTCCTCCCTCTTCATTTCGTCCTCTCCTCCATCCTGTCACCTCAGCGTGGCTGGCATCCCCCTCCTCCTGTCTTCCCCCAGCCCGCTCACTGCTGCGATGTCTCCCTCCGCGGGTCCCCCCTCCGTGCCCACGGCGCGCGCGCTCAGTTTCTCAAAGACCCCCAAGCCTTCCCTTTTACCACAGCTCCTCTTGGCACCTCCATTTTGTCTTCTCTCTCTATTCCTTTTTTTTTTCAACTTCCTCCGAGAGTTGTCCACACCTCCCACCGCCGCTGTCTCCACCCCTGCTACTCTCGTTCCTGCTGCAACATTGTTTCCGCCTTCTCGGCTGTGGCGAACAGAACGCAGTGACCTTCGCATAGACAAATGCGGTGGACACGTTACGAGCATGAAACGCACGTGACACCTACGACAGGCGTGCCGTGCGTAATCGCATCGGCGTGCCCCGTGGGAAGGGGTCACGGGGCAGCCTTCCCGGAGGAGGTGGTCAGAAGTCAGTCTCGAGCTGAGCGTTGCAGGGAGCAAAGGGGAGCGATGCGGCTGCAAAGCCTAAGTGCTCTGATAGCGTCGCCGCGGCGGAGACCGAAGGGGCGCCCGGGGAGTTCTCGGGCGAGCTGACACGAGCTCTGAGGTCCTGAAACGTGCACCCGATGTCGGAAGGCTGAGAAGCCCGAAGGGTCCCACTTCTGAAAGACAGGGCTGCAAAAGGCGAGGAGGGCGTTTCCCCTCCGCGTGGGAGGGTCCCACTGGTGGGGGAGGGGGGAGAGCAGCCACCGCACCTGCGCAGACGGGCTTTCCAGGGGCTTAGCACTTAGGTGGCTCCCCACCTTCGGCCACGTGCGGTGTTTTCTCGGAGTGGGGTCCCCCACAGCAGAAGGTGAGGGGGGCCCTAAGCGCTCGCTCTTCCCTTGCAGACCGTCTCCCTCTGCTGCGTGCGGTTTCCTCTGCCCGATGACGGAGGGACGACGGGCCGCCTCATAAAATGAACCGTTTCTGCGTGTCCCTGCCCGGCTGCATGTCTCAGGCTCTCCCTGTCCTCTCCGCTTTGGGTCTGTTCGCAGAGAAAGGGAACAATATTCCATTTGTCAGTGGAAAGAGGACACGGAGGCCGGGGTTTAGAAATGGAAACAATGCCCCCCAATCAAGGCCCAGCGCTGGGCTTCTCTCCACACGCGCCCCACGGAGCCTTTCTGAACTGTGTGGGGACACCGTCCCTGATCCGGTGACCCCGGGAGCCAGCAGTGGCGTCTGCCGGCTGGCATCTCCTTTTCGGCCAGTGTCACTATCAATTAGAACATCGCAGCTAAGAAGCAGGATTGCCCTAGGAGGCCAACAGAAAGCCAGCCTAGGGGTGGCACGGAGAGGGGCCACATGGTTCCGACTGTTGCTTTGTGGTCCCAGGGTAGAGGCGGGTGCTGTGTTATCAGTCGTATCGCGACCACTCGGATCAGCAATGAAAACGGGACAAGGGCCTTCTCGGGCTGGCAGACGCAGCAGATAAATGACACCGAACAGCAGCGGAGGGGAGCGGTCTGGCCGCGCGCAGAGCCGGGCTGGGGCCGCCGCAGGCCGCAGGTTGGACACGCTTGCCTTGAATGCTGTGCTGGCTTGGATGAGCTGTATGCCACCAACACGTTGTCAGTGTGTTTCAGTTTCTCTGACGATCTGAATGGAGCCGGGCTCATGCCCTCCTTGGGACCGCACACCTTGCAAAGGCCAGTGCTGGCTCACCTCCCCTTGCACGTGAGTGTGTGCTTAATCGAGGTGTAAACACAGCACACTCAGAGCTCCGGCGTGCATCTTTTGAGTTTTGACAGTTGTGTGCACTCCTGTGATGACCCAGGACAAGATGTGTAACGTGCATTATTCCAGAAAGTTCCCTCATGCTCCCTTTTCAGCCTTTCCCCACTGCCTTCATCCCCAACAAAACGACAACCTTCTGACATGTAGCACCACAGATTAGTTTTGTCCGTCCTTGGCTTTCAGATAAATGGAATCAGGTGGTATGTGGTCTGGTGTAGCTGGCTTCTTTCCCTTAACGTGCCATTTTTGAGCATGAAGCACAATGCATATGTGAGGGCTGTCCAGAAAGTATCCAGCCATGTCAAATGAAAAATAGAGGCATCAACAGCTGGGTTTTTCCCGGACAGCCTCGTATGTTAGTAGTTGGTTCTTTTGTGAGTAGCACTCGTTGTATGAATACACCTCCATCTGTCTCTTCTCTGGCTGATGGACATTTATGTTCACTGATACTCCCGTTACGAATGAGGCTTTTTTGGTGTGAACCTATGTTTTCATTTCTCTTGGGTAAAACCTAACAGTGAAATTGCTAGTTCATAGAGAAGACATACGTTTAACCACAACAGAAGCTTCCAAACTCTTCCCCCAAGTGTTGGAAACATCTTATCCCCACGGGCAACGCATGAGTGTTCCCAGTATCCCACATCCTTACACGTATTATCGGTGGTCTTTTTTAGCTTCCTGGGGGTGTAAAACGGTATCTCGTTGTGGTTTTAATTGTGTTTCCCTGATGACTAGTGATGTGCATTTTTTTTAATATGTGCTATTGGACAAACATATTTCTGATGTTGCGGAGTGTTTTTCAAGTCTTTCGCCGCTTTTTAAAGTAGTTTAAAATCCTTTTGCTGATATTAATAATTTGTGGAGGGAGTTCCCTGGTGGTGTAGTGGCTGGGCTTCAGCGCTTTCAACGGTGTAGTCTGGGTTCGATTCCCAGCCAGGGAGCTACCCCTGCAAAAAAATTTGTGGGAACTCATTATATGTTCTAGATAGGTCTTGTATCAGATATATGTATGCAGTTAGTGTTGCTATTCTGTGGCTTGTCTGTTAATTTTCTTAATGGTGCAGAAAATTTTAATATCAATATGGTCTGATTTATAATTCTTTTATACTTAGGGCTTTTTATATGCAGTCTAAGAACTCTTTGCCTCCTTCAGTGTTGTAAAGATGCTCTGTGCTTTCTTCTAGACGCTTCATGGTCCTGGGTTTTATGTTTAGGTCTGTGATCCATCTCAAATTAATTTTTGTGTATAGAATGAAATATGGATCAAAGAATTTTTTTTAATATGGATATTCAGCTGTTCCAACAACATTTATTAAAAGGACTTTCCTTTCCCCATTGGGATTAATTTAGCACCTTAAATTGGGAATCAATTGGCCCTATATAGAGGATTATTGCTGGACTCTCTATTCTGTTCCATGGATCTCTGTGCTTATCCCTGTGCTATTACTTGTGTGTTTGCTTTTACATTCAGAACGGCAAACCCCTCACACTGCCCACCCCCCCACCCCCAAGCACGTGGTCCGTAATAGTAGCTTACCTTTGTCCAAGCCTTAATACTTTTCAAAGCCTTTGGAATACTTACAATAGTAAGCATTAATAGTATTTAGGATTAATAGCATTAGTAGGTATCAATAGCTACTAAGTGACGATTAGATGTTAGTTTTGCTCTCTGCTCCGCCTGCACAGTTTTTCATTTAATTCTTACGAAGCAATTTATATAGGTATTCGCCCCATTCTGTTGATGAGAGCCTGAGGCACAGGGAAGTCTAACTACCTAACGTCACAGCGTCTTGCAGCTGGGCTCCAACCCAGTCCTGACGGTCTCCAGAGCATTTGTCACCCGCCTCTGCCAGGGGTGCAGTGAGGTCTCGCAGCCTCGTCTCAGCTGCATCGCGCTCTCTGTGGGCACTTTAGAAAGGGCACTTTCCAGTAAAAGCTTGTGTTTCCTGCTTCAGCCCGAGCTCGCGGCGTGCCCGTCGGTGCGTGCGAAGAAACCTCTGATCAGCGGGCGACACTGTTCGACACGCACCCTAATTGTTCATTGCACAGCGGGGCACGGACGGAGCCGCAGGTGGGGGCTGAGGGCATGTGGGCACAGTCAGCGTCTGTCACCCGTCTGGCCCGGGGGTGGGGGGAGCCGGCCTGGTTTCTGTGAGTGTCCCGCGCGGCCTGGCTCTGCACCCGCTCCCCTCCGCCCGGCTGGCCTCGGGCCCCCACACTTCGATGGTTGCTTCATCCCGGGGATTGTTTGCGCACCTTCTGGGCAGGTTTGAGTCATTACCATCATTTACTTTTTGTGACTGTTCGGTGAGTATTTGAGGGTACCGTAAGGCGGGTGTTGGCAGATGGTTCACTTGTTTTTCGTTCAAATAATACCGGTGTTCTCGGTTTTGTAAGCTGGTCACCCTGTATCTGAATGTGAGCCTGACGGATGAACCTACCTGACTTTTGGGGGGGGGGGGGAAGGGGACATAAAATTTTCTCCTAAGTGTCATCAGGTGACAGAATGCTGGCCTTTCTCTGCTCACCATTCCTGTTGGCGGCAGCAGCTCTCCCCTCTCACGTCAGCTCGCAGTCATTTTTCAGAATGCTCTCAGGTAGCTCGTTCAAGTGCTGTCGCCGTGCCAGGACCGTAAATCATGGCAGCCGTCTGAGGCCAGGCCCGAGGGTCCCCCGGGGCGAGGCTGAGAATGGGACAGAGGAGAGCCCACCCCAGGGGTCGGCAGGACAGGGGGCGCCTGGAGACTGAGGAGCTGTGAGGGGTCACAGGTGCCCTTGGCTGTGCACGTGGCCAGGAGAACAGCATGAGCTGCGAGGAGCTCTGCAGCCCGCTTCTGCCTCTGCCCGAGAGCCTGTCCTGTGCTTCCGAAGTGGCCAGAGGGGAACCCCGGTGGGGACACGGCCCACGAGCCCCCCTCCAGAGAAGGGACATGTGTGTATCCGTCTGGAGTCACTGGGACAGAGCTGGGGTGGGCACGGCGGAGGTCTCCTTACTCCCATCCAGCAGGCCACGCCACTGCTCCTGGTCTGGAACATTCCTGGTACGACAGTGACCTCATCTCCGTCCAACTCGGAGCAGACTAGCTCCTTACAAGGCCAGAAGCTGAAGTGCCTGGGGCTCTCACCCCCGGGGTCGTCTGAGGCTGGGTGACCTTGGCCCTTCCTTTGGTTCTTTCTCCGTGACAGGAATGACCAGGTTTAAGTTCGACCTGTTGGCTCCGTGCATTCCACGTGCAAATGGAAGTGATGGCTCTCACAGGACATTTCGTGCTTTTCTCTCCCTTGAGTGCCTTTGTGTTTCTTCCTCGTCCTCCCTGTTGGCTCATCTTCATTCCGCTTAGTTGTAAGTGGGCTCAGCCCGAGGGGCGAAGACAGGCTTAGGGCCACTGACTCGCTGCTGAGCGCACGGCCGTAGCGGGCTTGTCACTGGACTTCCAACAGTTCCTTACAAAACCTCGCTGCTACTGCCCAACTTGGGTACTTCCAGTCTCCATTGTAGAATCTTAAACAACAACAACAAAAGTGCAAACTTCATACTTTGAAGATATACAACTAGAATAAAAAAGTACTATTTGTTGAGGGGGGGACTTAGGGGTTCTAGTTTACTAAAAAGAGAACAAACTTCATAATCAGCATGCCGATTGCACCTACATGGTCCATCGCTGACCTTCACAGCATCGCAGAGGTCATGCTTTTCCTTGGCTTACAAATCCTGCCATCGGTTTTGTGTCCGTCGTTGGCTTAGGACATTCTCTTTCATCAGTAACCCAGAAGCAAATGCACGTCTGTTTCTGCCCACATTACACGTAATTTGGTGATAAATGTAGTTGTGTCCTTGGTCCCCGTATGTGTGCCGTGTGCATCCTCAGTCACTGTTTCCCTGATGGGTAGGTATGATCACCTTTGTGGGCGCCATCCGTGTCTCCTGAACCATCGGCTGGATCATCATGTTGTCTGACAAGTCCCTCTGCTTGACGGAGGGGAAGCAGTGGAGTGTTGAGATCCCGGGCTTTCCCGTTTGAACTTAACATTACTGTTTTCTTAAAGAGGAGGCAGGTTTCTAGTTCTGGGTTTGTTCACCTCTGCAGCGGTCCCCTTAGATTTTCAGGGAATGCCCGCCTCTCTTCGGTGGAGGCCCCAACAGAAATTCTCTGTCCCTCTGGGGCTCAAATCTGAGTAAGACGTTTGAGAAGGAAAAGAAAGTCAGACGAGGGTGAGGACCCAGAAGAGGGGAAGTAGTGTGAGGGTTTGGGGTGCATGCTCGCCTCGGTGTGTTCTGGGGAACCCCGCAAATTCCACCACCAAACACACTTCCCGGAGCCTTCAGCGAGGCCTCAGAGCTCCGCCAGCTCCCCTCTTCTGCAGAGAACACGAGATCTTTCTAAGGAGGGAGTGCGTGGGAGCTGCTGGGAAGGCCCTCCAGGCCAGGGAGAAGGCGGCTGGATCGGAACGCGCAGCCGTCGGAGCGAGTCCAGCCGACAAGCACAGCGCAGGGCCTGGGAGGGCCGCGGCCTGGTCCAGCCAGGAGGGAGGGCTGACCATTGACATGCAGTAATTCTTGAGGGCTGTCAGATGTCGGGGTGGGAATGGGCCCGATGGTGGTTCAACGCCCACCACATGTCTCATGTGAGCGGTGCCCGCTCCCTCCAGCACCCGCCCCCCACGTGAACGTCTGATGGTTCACAGCTGTGCCACCGCCGCTCGGGGGCCCCCGGGGGGCAGGGGCAGACTTGCCTACCGGTCAGTGCCAGGCGGTGACCGGGGGCGGCCGTGCGTTTTCTCTCGGTCAGAATAGGTGCCTTCGAAGCCAAAGCCATGGTTGCCGTTTTTTAAAAACTCTCTTCATGCCTAAGAAAACGTCGGTCTGTGAATTGGCTTCCTGGTGCAGTTCATCCAGGTGAGGATGGGCCGTTCCAGATGGAACAATATGGGTGTTGTCCATAGGTGCCAAGTAGGCCCCAAAGAGATCAGAATGGCCAAACGAGAACCGAAGTCAAGTCTGTCTCCATAATAATTCTCAATTAACTTGATGAGAATTTATACTCCGGGGCTGCCAAAATGCCCCCTGCCTTTTTTTAGATGATAATGACTTGGAATATGTGCTCCAATCAGACCCGGGAGCCATGGCCGTGGTACACGCCTGCCTAGCATTTGGTTAGGGGACTTCTCCAGGGGTCTGCCACCGTGCCAGTGATGACACAGCGGGCGTCCGCCCGTCCAGACAGGCACAGAGCAGGTGTCACGCGGCTCAGAGGGCCCCTGTGCTGGCGTCCAGGGACTTTGGGGGCTGGGAGAGGCATGGCTGAGCTCCAGCCATCCCGGGGGCTGTGTGGGGAACACCTCATGCAGAAATATCTGGGGTCCTGGGCATACATATGGCCTCGTGATCTGTGCTGGGCGAGGAATGGCCGTTGGTGGTGCCGGGAGACGGATGGGCGGGCTGGCTGGCACTCCTGCCCTGGGCCATTGGTTGCCCCGGCTGGTTTGCAAGAAATGCCACACTTGGAGCGAGGCTAGTATTAGGCACCAGTTCTTGAGAAAAATAGTGAGTGCCTCTGAGAAGACCAAAGCGTGAGCCCTTTATATAAAACAGACGGTACAGGCCCTTTAATCAAAACGCACACCATCTCACTGTTTGAAAGCGAATTAGCTAGCATAAGATCAGTTCATGGAAGCAAACCAAAATAATTAATAATAATAACAATCACGTTCACTCTTCATACCAGAGGCATTTTATTTTGTGTTTTACTCAAGAAAAAGGCATTTGGAAATCTGGACAGATGAAGGAGAAAGGGGCCTTTGATCAGACGTGTTTTCAACACGCCTGAAGGCGCATAGGGAAGCACCAGTGGAGGCGGGGTTGTCACGTCCTCGGGTTCCTTGTGAACAGAGAGCAGGAGCCGTAGCACGGGGGCCTCGCTTGGGGCCTGTGTGTGTGAGGGGGAGCTGGCTTCCGGGCAGCAGCAGGGGCCAAGTGCAGGCCACAGCCCGGCCACGCTGGTGAGCGTCCCCCACCGTCCTCCAAGTGGGCGATTCACGTGCCAAGCGTAACGAGCTGTCATGGGCAGAGATCGCAGGGTCTGTGGTTCCCAGACACCGCTGCTGACGTGGCCTTGACGGGAGCCCTGGCTCAGGGGTCACGCCGTTGGAGCTGTGGGCTTTGTGTCCTGGGACAGCGTCGGTACCTGGCGCTGCCGGGCGCAGAGCGGGCTGACTGGCCGGCTGGCTTGTGTGTCTGAGCTGAGTTCTTGCCTCTCTGTTCACGACTTCTTCAGAGCAGGGTGACTTCGTGCTGGTGCCCAGAAATGGGGCTGCAACCGTGGAAACTGCCGGGCTCCGGAAGTGATAACCAGGCGCAGTGACTCCTGCCACTGGGGCCCCGGGGCCCGTCAGACACCAAGCACGCGCTGTGACTGACTCGTGTGGCGGTCTGATCGTCTGTTTGCTCAGCCTTGTCTTTCTGTGTTCCCCTGAGGTCCCGTTTTCAGAAACAACCATTAGTCCTGCTTTTCCGCTTTGGTAGTGACTTCCCGACCTTTCAAAAAACAACCTAAGTTTGATGAGTTTGTCTGTTTTCGGTATCATACTTCTTAAAGGGCCTGGTGGTAAGCACAGCAGACGAAAATGGGAAAGGAATTAGATTTATGTTGTGACATCCACCACGTCTAATGAAAAGGGTCTCGTGGCTGGAAAAGGGTAAATCGTTTTTCCAAGATGATGCTAGCCAATAACTTTTACTAAGTGCAAAGGCGTTCTGCAGGAGCCACGGGATGTTCTGTTAGGTTAGCTGGGCCGCCGGATGTGGGACGTGCCTGGGTGTGACCTGTCCCAGTCCCTGAGGTGCTGCCAGGGTTGCGTCCTTGGTGGGGAGGGATGGAGGGAGGCTCGCGGGCTGGGCCCCGGTCCTTCCACCCGACCCTCACTGGCCAGAAGGCCTTGAGCACGTTTCTCAACCCTTCTGCGTGGCGGGAGCTTCTTGGGAAATAGCAACACCCTCGTGGGTTTGTTGTGAGGACACGGCACATGCACAGCGACAACTCACCGCGTGTGCTCTTCCGGACCTTCCCCCCTGACGTCACATTAGGTGTCTTTATGACAGGATCTTTCATTTTAGTTACTCTATGTCGTTTGCAAAACAGTGTCATACAGTTGGATGGCTTTTAATGATGTACTTAATTTCTTTAGCCCTTCACACACACACGTCGGTAATTTAGTTTTTATGTAATGATTTCTTTCCTGTCTGTCTTCGCCTCGGGATGGTCCCCAGGGGCCACGCCTGCCTTGTTCCCTTCAGTGTCCTTGATGACTTCCATCACCTGGCACAGAGGACAACATTGGCTGGGTCAATAAATCAATCCTGATGGACACCCAGCCTCACACGAGACGGGGAGAGGGAGCCGCACTAGAAAGACGGGTGGCTGGCGGGCCAAAACGTGTATAAAAGCGGCCCACTCTCCCAGGCCCTCTGATTGCTGCACTAACATACACCCCAAAACCCTTGTTGCTTTTTGGTCGGGTCAGAATTCCTCTGGTGTGGCTTTGCCCAGGACAGAGTGACCTGAGGTAGCGTCAGATTCAATGCAAGGATGGGCAGTGCAGAGTCCACTAAATAGGGATCCTTACTACATCTACTTAGAAACCTTGGGACACACTCACCGTGACCCTCAAACATCAGCCTCCTGCAGATCACGTCCGTACCTCCGAGTTTTGTGGGTGTGGCATTTCCTTTGCTTGTCCCGCCCCCTGGCCACCGCGGTCCTCCCCCTTTGCCTTCGGGTCTCCGCTCAGGGCCCCCTGTGTGCACCTCACATGCTTAGCTGCTTCCAGACCTTCTTGTAACATGTATCATGTCACAATGTGATTCCCTTACTTGTCTCTGTCATTCACCAAACCTGAAACTTCCTCCGAGCGAGAAGGGAATGTGCGTCGGCCGCCCAGGACCCAGCGCTGTGCCCAGCAGGAAGAGGTGCCCCAAACTATTTGTTGACACGCAGTATTAAAGTAGGAAAGGGAAGTCCCCTCTGAACCCCTCTTCTGCATTGCTAACCACGTTTATTACTGAGAAGGCAGGTCCCATCCCCAACTGTAAGACCATGCACCCGGGCAGGTACCCCGGACACTCATGCAGTGGCATCTGAAGACAGAGAAGGCTTGCGAAAATCATGTGAGACGGAGGCTTTTGAGTTTATTTGCAAAATAAGTCACTGACAGAGCTTCCCCCCTGTGACCTGGCTTTGGAAAATGGGGTGAATGAAGTTGGCTTGCCTTATTGCGGCTACCCTGAACATTTCGATCTCCCGTCTCCTTGGCTCCGTGGATAAAAGGAAGTGACCCCACCCCCTGTGCCCCGGGGATGTCCACGGCTTTCTCTGGTCCCCAGACCAGGTGAGCAGCAGGTCAAACGTGCATTTGGGGCTTAGAGAGGCTCTTTGGGGGCCTTTCAGTTAAATGAGGTATGAGAGCTTCCGGGGTTTCTGGGACCTAAGCCACCAGGAACAATTCCCCACTGTTTTCAAGGAAGACAAAAAGTGGGGGGAAGGGCCGAGAACCCTGGGCTCTGATAAATAACCTTTCTGAATGCAGTGCACATCAGGCTGACATGTGTAATTAGCCGTCAGGTGCTGGGCTTTGCTGTCAGAGGCCAATTTTCAGATTAGTGTTAATTGCAGGCCCCCCCCCATGGCCTTTGCTCCCACCCCCACCCCTCCCGCGGGCCCCTCCCCCACCCCCACCCAGCTCGCTGCCGGTTTGACTGCAGCCTGGAGTAATGGAGCTGGCAGGGTGGAATCAATTACCGGCCAATGAAGATTTTCCCACAGGCCCGGGCTTGGGAAAGGAGGGCCATCCCCGCCGCCGGGACAGCTGGCCCAGCGGTCCACTGGGACAGGGGCCTGCGGCGGGGCGGTCCCCGCCGACCGCCCACGCGTCACTGACAGGCTCTGGCAGCCGGGCCGCCGCCGCCGCCTCCACCGGCCCTCCCTCCCCGCGCTGTGACGCCGAGTGACCCCGGCACCCCGCCGTCCAGATGCCGCGTGGACCCAGCCACATCCACAGCCAGCTTCTGGGTGGGTGTCACCCAGCTCCCGAGGAAAAGGACAGACGCAGACGCACGGTGTGGTTAGAGCCTAACAGCAGCGTGGGGACGTGCTCTTGGCCCAATGTTTTTAATGGAAAACGTTTTAATTCCGTATCAGGGTTGGGTTTTGTATTTGTTTGGGCTCCCTTGGGGACATGATGGGACACGTGCTGCTGCTACCTGGATTTTAGTGTCACTTCCAAAGTGTCACGACAGTTGGGGCTTTAGTCCACATGGGATATATTTTGGAATTGCTTTTTTGGAAATCTGCTCCCCATCTCTGCCCCCAAGTTTTTGTTTGTTTATTTTTTGTTTTTTGATTTTTGGGTTTTTTTTTTTTAACAGTAATAATAAAATCCACATGAAGATGTTTTGTTCTCACTTACCTGCTGTAGTTTACACCTTTTGCTGAAATTTTGAGCAACAATATCATTTGAATGCTGAAAAACCGCCTTCCCTTCTTTTCTCCTGCTAATGGTTAATTCAAGTAAATAATCCAACATTGTTCTAATGGTATTTGTGATCATTCAGAAGCAAAGAGTTCTTATTAGATAGCCTGCCAAAATCCATTTGCCAATGATGTAAACATTTCAGAAAAACTGTCGTTTTTGAAAGATGAGTTTAACCCTGAAAAAGGCATCAAAACAACACAAGTACAGCGATGTAAAAACTATGACCACCCTATAACAAATTGAAATATAGAACACGTGTATATGACACAAAAATATTTTCTTAACCTCTTATTTAGTATCCCTTTTATTGTTTCTCTTTTTCTGTTAGGAAACTACCATTCAGGTTACATTCTCTCTCTCTCTCTCCCCTCTCTCTTTGTCTATAAAACTTCTTTAAATCTTAGAGGAAGTTTAGGTGCATAGTGGAAATTGCCTTTGATTACAGTTACTGCTCAAATCAAATGGGAGTGTCAGGAGTGTCCCCAAAAAGATGTGGGATGTTGCAACAAAACAGGTCCACACCCCCTGGGTGACAAGTTTCAGACACCAGGCCTACCAGGTCTCTTGGCAACATTAACAATTGGGATGAGAAATACGAGTCCGAGATCCACCCGCCCACCCCTCTGGTGATCACCGGACATGCCTCTGTCCCCTATGTCTGGGAGAAGGCTGGGGATGGGGGCACTGGGGGTGGAGTTAAGAAGCAGGAGCCACCCCCACTCAACCCCTACCCTGTGCATGGGGCTGGAAGAATAATGGTGACTCCTTTTACTTTTGTTTTATTGTTAAATTATTGGGGTGACATTGGTTAGTAAAAATTACATAGGTTCCAGGTGTACAGTTCTACAGTGCATTGTCTGTGAATTGTATTATGTGCTCACCACCCAGAGTCAGTTCTTGCTCTGTCACCATATATTTGAGTCCCTGTCCCTTCTCTCCCACCCCCTCCTCCCTTATCCTCAGGTAACCACTGAACTATTGTCTGTGTCCATGAATTTTGGCTTCTTTGTTGCTTTCAGTTTTATATTCCACAAATGAGTGAAATCATATGATTCTTGGTTTTTTCCTGTCTGGCTTATTTCGCTTTGCATGATGATCTCGAGGTCCATCCGTGTTGTCATAGATGGCCCTATTTCATCTCTTCTTATGGCTGAGTGACATTCCATTGTGTATGTGTACCCCAGCTACGCTAGCCAGTTGTGGTGACTCCTTTTAAACCGTACCCGTGACCATGTTGAAGGACCCTCAAATCCACAGGGAAGGGTTTTTGACCCAAGTCCCCTTGTGGAATGTCCTGGTTACCTTCTGTGGAATCCTACATCCCTGGTAACTGAAATTTAAAATTATGTCAGTACTCATTTTTTAAGAACCACTACCAACTTATTCTGCCATATGTCTAGTACGGAGCGGTTGTGTATTAATTAGGGTACCGATGTGGTTCACTCATCTACGTTCTGACTTTAGAGCATTCCCCATGGTTGCTCCACGATTTTGTTGGCTGGAGAACATTTGTCCCAATGTTTGAAAGTGGAGCTGTGAGGCTGGGCTCGGGGGCGGCTCGCCTGGCTGTCGTAATCTCCTGACATCTGTTAACAGTTCGTTTTCCTCTACTCCTCTGGTCTAGAAGGTCCCCAAGGGCAGGAGTCCCCATTTTATCTTTATCTCCAACACCTAGTGCCTCGAGGCTATCCATAAATGTTTGGTAAATGAAAAACAGAAGCGAGGAGAGAGGGACAATGGAGAGAAGACGAAATGACATCAAAAGGCAGAACGCAGCTGCTCAAGGATGACGTCTTGCAATAACGTACAGAGTCGTCATCACAGAAACAGAGTTTCTGCAGGGTCCCTGTCCTCCTAGCACAGCCATTAGACATGGAACGTGAGCCTAGCTCAGGAAGGTTCATCACCGATCCCGTGTAAAACTATGAAGTCACACCATCAATCCTGTAACTAACTAGGATTTGTTTCGATGGCATTTGTGAGACTTTTCCTATAAATGTAATGGGTACGAATGGCTCCATGACCCTGGGACTCAAGAAATGTCCCATTTATTTTTATAAATAACCTGAAAGGAGGTTTAGCCCTGAACAATCTAGTCAGATGTCCCTCTAGTTTCAGTTCTTGTTTTAGGGTTCTCAGTTCCTCACCCTTGGGGGTCATACGAGATTACTGGGCACGCGCCCTCCAGGGAAGGAATGGGGAAAGGCCTCTTGTCTTCCGCTCAGCATGCTGGCTGAGCAGCTCATTGTTGAAGCCCCTTCGGCCTCTCAGAGGAAAGCAATCCCTCCAATGCGGGGCCAAGTGAGCGTGTGAGACGTTTACCCCCCACCCCCCACCCACACACACACAGCTGCCCGCATCGCCACTCCGGCAGGATCCTGCTGCTTCCTGGGGGCGCTGTGTGAGGTGGGCCCAGGCTCCATCAAGTCAGGGGTCCCCAACCTCCCGGCCGCAGACGGGCCGCACAGCAGGAGGTGAGCAGCGACCTAGCAAGCGAAGCTTCATCTGTACTCACAGCCGCCCGCATCGCTCACAACACTGCCTGTGCTCCACCTCCTGTCAATCAACGCCTGAGCTCCGCCTCCTGTCAATCACCGCCTGAGCCCCGCCTCCTGTCAATCACCGCCTGAGCCCCGCCTCCTGTCAATCACCGCCTGAGCCCCGCCTCCTGTCAATCACCGCCTGAGATCCGCGGGCGCTTTGGATGGTCACAGGGGCCGGAACTCTGTTGTGAACTGCGCACGTGCATCCCCCATCCCCCCACCGTGGAGAAACTTTCCCACGAAACCATTCCTGGTGCCATAAACGATTGGGGACCGCTGCGTGAAGCCACTCATCTTCTCCAAGGGAGGGGGTGGTGCTGGGGGCCGTGCCCACGACCCATCTGGGATCGGGGGCTGGGCCTCACCTCCCGGGCTGTTCCTCCAACAACAGGAAGGACAGGCTCACTCGCACCCATGCACTAAACGAGCCTTTGCTTCCAGTGCTCTGGGCGCGCACCGGGAGTGGCTGAGCGGGCTTTGTGGTGCCTGGGACGCCCCTCTCAGCGGAAACCGCGCTCCCCTCCAGGTGTAGGTAGGTGGACCACCGGCGGTTGGGCCGGCCAGCTCCGTGAACCCCTCCAGGCACAGGGATGGTGTTTTTACAGAGAGCAAACCGAGGCGTGTTTCATTCCGTGCTTTGCATTTCCCGGTACCTGATGGCTCCCCACCCCTAAGAAGCCAGGGCAGGAGGGCAGACCAGGGCAAGTTCTCCCCCGGGAGGAAAGGAGGATGATGGTAGGTGCGTGTATTGGGGTTCTCCAGAGAAACAGAACCGAGAGGGGTGCAGACACTAGTATATGCAGACATGCATAAAATATATAACATTAGCTATGTGTGCACATGATGTGTATAGTGTGTCAGGTAAAATACATGTAAATATTTCATACAAAGAGGTGGATTACAAGGAACTTACACACATCCTAGGATCGGAGGTGAGTCGGCAAGGTGGGGACAGGACAGCCCAGGGGGTAGTTCCGTCCACGTCTGACTCCCGGAGAACCGGGAGAGCGGATGCTGCCAGCAGCCTGGAGACCCAGGAAGAGCCAGTGTTTTAGTTCAGGTTCAAAGGCAGGAAAGAAGCTGACGTCCCACTCAGGCGAAAGGAGCTGTCCCTTCCTTGGGGGAGGGTTGCTCTCCTGGTTCTGTTCGTACCTTTGACAGGTTAGGTGACGCCTGCCAACCTCGGGGAAGGCGTTGGCGTTTCCTGTCTGCCGGGTTGAGCAGCACGCTCCTTCAGAAACCCCAGAACCACGTTTGACCGACCACCCTGGCCCCCCATGGCCTCACCATCACCATCTCCTTTGGCTCCTCACTGGTCCCCTGAGAGGCAGCTTGGCCCATCAGGTTGTAAAGTGGGCCCCAAATTCCTGTGCGACCGACCGAAATGACCGAAATGCTAAATTCAGCAGCGCTGCCTCTTCCGTGGCAGGGGGTCAGGGAGGACCAGGAGAGGGGGAGGGGAAGAGTCAGATGGGTGTGCCTCTCGGCCCCAGAGGGTTGGGTAGGTTACGTAACATTGGGGACCACACAGGTCTGGGATCCCCCTCCCTGCTCCCCTCTGGGATTGGGGACACAGCCATTTCCTGAGGTCCAGCACTCTCGTTCCGTGCCATCAGTCTGTGGGGCCGGCTGGTTAGATGGAGGGAGTGTCTACGCTGCACCTGAACCCGCCCTTGGGTGTCGGGAGTGGCCGAGTCCCCCTGGGGCCTGCTGTGGGACAGTAAGGTGGCCCCACAGCCAAGACAGGGTGAGGCTGGGGATGGCAGGGTCGGCAGAGCAGATGGAGGATGGGCAGATGCTCAGAGGGGTCAGCCGCCAATGGAAGTCCAGGGGAGGCCAAGTCCACAGGGAGAGGCCCCGCCCCACTAGGCCTCGGCTTGATCACCTGCAGGGCATTAGCAACAGACACCAGCTGGAGCCAGCCACGCCCCGGTGACAGGAGGACAGCCACTGTGCAGCTGGTCCGAGCACAGCGAGCCAGGCCTCAAGCCCAGTCACTCTGCCTCCCTGAGGTCAGAGGGCCACTCGGGACATGCGGCCGCCCTCCAGGAGGGGACTGGGGGTGGGGGGCACACAGGGAGAGGCTGTGCACTGCCACCGACTCGACCTTTACGTGTGCCACACCGATTCACGTGAAGACAGATTAGCTGTCACTTCCCCCCTCCTGGCAGACGAGGCCAAATCCAGTTCAACGCACAGCAAAAACCAGCTCCTCCTTTCCTCTGTGGAGCTGAGCCGCAGCGTGAGACGTGCGCAGTGACCGAAGTCCTCTCCGCTGTGACCTGCCCAGCTACTGGGGTCGGGGGATGGGAGGCACTGCGGGGGATGGGAGCCGGGCCCTTCCTCTCTCGGGCCTCAGTTTCCTCACTGGTAACGTGACAGGAGGGGTTCAGATGCTCCGTCCTGTTTCCACCCCCACTGTCCGTACCTAAATAAGAAAGGGAAGACGTGCTCATGGCACTCGGGGGACCGTGGGAGTGTTTTCAAATTGTGCCACCACAGTAGTCCACAGCAGTCCAGTGGCAGAGAGGACAGTGGTCACCCCTCCCAAGGTTGTCATGCATGTGGCTTAGGGCAAGATCGTCCAACCCGTGACCCAGGACAGCTCTGAACGCGGCCCAACACACATTCGTAAACTTCCTTAAAGCATGACGAACATTACGCGCAGATCTCTTTTTTTTCGCTCATCAGCTATCATTACTGTGAGGGTATTGTACGTGTGGCCCAAGACAGTTCTTCCAGTGTGGCCCAGGAGAGCCACAGGGTGGGACATTCCCACTGCAAGTACAGAAGTGCCCCCTAGGCCTGTGCTTTCTCTTAGAAAAATGCATGTAAACACTGTAATGTATTTCATGCCACGTTTGTGTTTTTTTCATGTAAGAACAATGCTCTGACTTATTTACCACTGATGAAAATGGACGAACCAGGAGACACACCACCTTCATCCCGGGGCATGCTGCTCAGACCCCGGGGAACACTCGGCAGGGCCTCAGTGCTGGGGACACTGTGGGGACACTGTGGTGGGGACACCGTGGCCATTTGCTTAGGCCAGAATTCTTTCCACTGTAGAAGTTCAAGCCCTCAATCCCATGACCTGAAAGAAGCCCCTCCCCCACAGTGAGGGCTTCCGTTGCCTCAGGTTAAGTAGTGTCCTAATCAGAATCCCAGTGACCTATCACCTCAGCACCCATCCGATGGCCACGACCAAGACAACAGAAAGAAGCCTGTGTTGGCAAAGATGTGGGCAGGTGGGAGCCCCTGCGCACCGTGGGCGCGGACATGGAGTGGCGCGCCCGCTATGGGAAACAGTATGGGGGTTCCTCAAAAAA
>PVJL010013556.1:0-31722 GCA_004026885.1 Lyroderma lyra
AAAAGGAACTCTGGTACACTGCTGGTGGGAGTGCAAACTGGTACAACCACTGTGGAAGGCAGTGTGGAGGTTCCTCAGAAAATTGGGAATGGAGTTACCATTTGACCCAGCAATCCCCCTTCTGGGGATCTACCCAAAAGGCTTGAAAACCTTTGTCCACAAAGATTATGTACCCCAATGTTCATCACAGCGCTGTTCACAGTGGCCAAAACATGGAAACAACCAAAGTTTCCTACAACAGATGACTGGATAAAGAAGCTGTGGTACATATACACAATGGAATATTACTCAGCTGTAAGAAAAGATGAAATACTGCCATTTGCAACAAAATGGATGGACCTGGAGATCATTGTGCTTAGTGAAATAAGCCAGACAGAAAAAACAAGGAACTGTATGACTTCACTCATATGTGGAATATAAAACTGAAAGCAACAAAGAGAAAAGAAATGAACAAACAAACAAACAACCCATGGACACAATCAATAGTTTAATGTTTATTTGGAGACGAGTGGGTTAGGGAGGGGAGATAGGGGTGGGGGTGGGAGAGGAGGGAGGGGGGAAGCTAAATATAAGGTGATGGAAAGAGAAGTCACACTGGGTGGTGAACTTATTATACAACAAGTTGACAATGCACTGTAGAATTGTATGCCTGAAACCTATGTAATCCTTGCTAACAGATGTCACTCCAATAAGTCTAACAATAAAAATGAATTTAACAGAAAAGAACTATTGAATCACTAGAGGAAATATCAGACTTCAAAAATCAAATGAAATTCTGTGACAACTAAGTTGAATAGAGAAAAATGATATGAAAAATAAGTAAGAGCCAGACACTAAAGGACTATATTTAAATAGAAGTACTGGATTCAAACACTTTTATTCAAATTTGCAACAATTTTGGATATGCTTTTCCATCTGCAAATTCCTTTCATTTCATTTGTTTAAATATATCCTGTATAGTCAAAAAGGAATAGTTCCAAAATTTAACTTTTTAACACCACTCACAAGTTATGGGAACGCATTTTGATTAAATATTATTTGATAGATATTTTCAGGGATTAGTATTTAGTCAAATCTAACATATGTTGCTCTATAGAGTTTTATTATTAGGTGGTTTAATCATCAGGTTGTTATTTGTTTACTAAAAATAAATGAATAAATAAAATGTTTTAGCATTTAAAAATTATATTCTAATATACAATATATTTTCTAAAAATCAGAATGTATTAGGAATTGTGAGCACACAAGTGTGTGGGTGTAGTCCCCAGCTCTGCTGGGTGTAAGTGATAGGAACTTGAAGGAGGGAACAAGGAACATTTTATAGAAAGGTCGATATCACCTTTCTATGTCTTGAATATATATGAAAGAACAAAAGTCATAGAGAAGAAGCCTGTATTTGAAACCCAGCTATGATACATATTAGAAATGTAGCCTTAAGCAAATTATTTCAACTCTCCTAAACTTAATTTCCTCAGTGATCATAGTAACAGTGATAATAATGTGCACCTTTAAGGTTGTTATGAGATTTCAATGAGATGTGACTTTGGAAGCATCCGGGTTAGTGCTCAAACACATGATTTGGTATCATTATTGTTGTAGTTTTTATTATCATTATCATTTTGTTACTATGAGTGAAGAATTAATGGGAATTGAACAGGTGGATAAAATGGAGGAGGGTCTGTTTCAAGTAGCATGTGCAAAGGCACTTAGGCATAATGATGAATTAGATGTGGATTAGATAGGATCATGCTTCAGAGCCATTTATCTTGCTTCCAAAATGCTTACTTGGTTACTAGATACCCCAAAGACATGCTGATCTTTGAAGTATTTTTGTCTTTTGTTCATTGTTAGTGTGCTGCTGAGATAACAGAATTCAGTGAAATTTTTCAGTTCAGTATTTCCAATAAAGATCTTTGACCTTGGGTAGGATTTCATTGGTACATGACCCCAAACTTGTTCTGCCTGAATGTTAATCCATATCACATGCTGATTTAGCAAATCGTTTTGTTTAGGTATGAGCTGGGTTCCTTTGTTCCATAGGTACATTTATAAATAGTGCTTGGTGATGATGCACAAGGTATCGCTGAATAATAATGCATCCTACATTTATGTGGTTGCTTGTGGTAAAAAATAGCTAACATTTCCTGATTGCATGCCCTAACACATTAGAATTTTCTCCCTAATCTTTAAAATGATGCTGCATAATTTCCTGAAAGAGGAAGTATTGGATATGTTTTGAAGTACTGATGGGTTAAAAATTAAAAAAAAATGATAGCATGTGATTGGAAAAATGGTCATTAACTACAGCAATAGACCATGGTTTATAATAATAATGTATTCTCAAATAATGTATTTAAGATATAATAGTACATAATCAACCAAAAAATGTGTGATATAAAATCAGTTGCTTCATTTAGAAGAAGAAATATAGCGGGATGGTTAAGAGCACAAACTTTGGAATTAGACAACGAAGTTTCAATTCTTTATTTTATTACTTGGTACTTATAAGATCTTGGGCACCAATTCTCAGTGTCTATACCCCCAAAATGGGCATTGGCATTATCATCATCATCATCATCATTACAGTGAACTTCAGAAGATTTTTGTGAAAATAAAATGAGAAATTGCACATTAAGTCCTTAGAATAAAACCTGGCATTAAGTCCTCAATATTAGCTAATTCTATGACTCAGGCTAAATACACAGTAAAAACAGTATTACGTTACCTTTATATATTTAACAAAAAGCAATCATTTTAATTATTAAAACTTGCTTTGGGAAAATTCCCAAGGGAGAAAAATAGCATTTAACCCATTAGTGATGTCATCAGATGCCAATTCCTAGATGCCTGACCAGGTATTCGCGTTGTTTAGATTAAGTATTTTCAACCCCTTCGTGCTCAGTACTATTTTTCAACAACTTCACTGCTCACCTTTGACATGGATATTCTAGTAAAGATTTTACAGTGTGGTAAAGAACTATTTGGAATACATCCCTCCAAATTCTAACCTCACCCTTCTCATCTATTCTATTTATTTTCTCATTTTTTTTTAACCAAATGGTTCAGTGAGGAAGACGCAAAAGAAAAGACATTCAGCATCGCTCACCTATTTCTCAAACCAGGGCTCTTTCTGGGAACTGGGATTGAACAATTATACTGCTTCTTGTTAACCTAAGAAGCAGTTTTTTTTTTCTTTTTACTAACAAAAGAGTGAAAAAAATACTGGTGAGTGGTTTGAACATTTTTAAACATCTGCTTCAATGAATTCACAAATTCACTTTTCCATATTTAATTTATGGACATGTCTTTCTAGTAGACGTAGATGTGCATTGTTTATTCTTTTAGTTACATCTTCAACCTTAGCAGAACCTTTTGTTAGCTTTCTCTTTCGCTAGGCAAGCTGACTATATTGTTTTCTGAAATCTTATAGCTAGTCTCAGTATCTATTGTTTGACCACTTCAAAATAGGGGCAAGTGTCATCACTTCTTTAAACAACAACAAAAATCTTGCTTTCGTATCATATGTAAATTACCTTTAAATGTACAAATTTGTACAAATTTGTACAAATGTACAAAACCATCTTTATCCATATATTTTGTCATTGACTATATGTGTTTTCTCTTTGGCTTTAAGAAGCATCTCATTCAACCCTGACTATCAAACTCTTACCAAGTTTATCTCAGAACGGTGAGATTATAAACTGTTTTATTAGTTTTGATTTATCTATATTTTTCAATAACTAAATATTGTTTTTATAATAAAAAGAACAAAGAAAGTGAATTTTTAAAAATCTGTATTTTTGAACTTCCCCAAGATTCTTCAGAAGCATGGAATATGTTTTTTGTATTAACTATTTAATCCTTCTCATTTACCATATGAAGAAATATTGTAACTTATACACAAAATTTAGCTCCTCTGCTAGAACAAGTATCAGATGCAAATTAATTTTGGAATTTCTCACAATATCTTTGAGGGTGGTTCCCAAAATTATGATAATATATAAAAGAATGAACCTAGAATTAGAATTAATGGCTCTTTCTTATCCAAACCCTTCGTATTACCCTTCAATATAGATATCTTTTGGCCTTTCCTTCAATCTCTTCACCTACTTAATTAATGTTCAACTTTTTAAATTGGACTTCTCTCCCATTCCATTTTTCTAGATTGACAATCAATCTTTTTCTCAAATCCATTGATATTTAAAATTAGACATATTCAATTCAAATAGGTTAGTCCATTAACATTAGAGCACACTATCTACCTCCTCTAACAACTTTTCTCTGTATCTCACCCATTTCTGAAATTTCCAGAACAAGTCCTGATCCACATTTACCACTTAAAGCACTATATAATTGTAATCAATTGTATAATGTACTTTACTAATTTACCCTTTAAGAATATAATTTTACTGGGAGAAAACATTATTCATTAATATATTATCTGAGTAGATAAAATAGAAATGTTTTCTATTAATGTGAAACACACACACATTGAATAACTAAATTTTACCATGAAACATTATTACAAAGTATTTTTATATTATTTTAAAGCTTCTATGCTGGAGATAGGAAAGTTATTACAATTTGCAATCTTAGCAGTGGCAACTATCTGCAAAGACTACATAAACATCACACAGTTTATTTGTTAATATGTAGATGCAGCACTAATAATGAATTGTGAAATATGAAATTTTTAAAAAAATGTATAAATAACACACATCGAGAATTTGTGTTTTGTTTTGTTTTTTATTGTATCGTTGAGTGTGGTTTCCATTAGGCTAAGAATTCATGGAAAATAGATATAAAAATAGTTTCTTTGAGTTTTCTATTTCTATAGACTCTCACAAAATGATATTGCTATGGACTAGGTTTAGCTCTTGACCATCCCTTGTATAAATGAATAAATATTTTCCAGGTTTATATAAAAAATATCAGTTAAATGAATTGATTTTACTGACTCTTTAATTAAGAAATTGTATCAATAGCCCCTAAACAATCACTGAAATACAAACTTACTGGTTATATGTTATTGGCAAAATTAAAAAAGAGAAAAGGTCTGTATTATTTTTCTTGTAATTTATTCAAACATAAATTCCACCATACTTATAACTGGCTACAGCTCTTTCAAATGTATAGAAAGGAGCCATTAAGCTTCAACCAATTCCTGTACCCAAGTTTGACTCCCAAAGTTTGCTTCTATTAAAAAAACGAGGTGAAAATGACAATCGCATGGGAAGATACTGGTTATTTCATTTGTGGGTTGATACAACCTAATAGTCTCATTTAATGAAACTGACAAACACCCCACTGTCTTCAGAAAAATCTACATTTTGATTGTGTGCACTTATAATTACCAATTACTCAAAATTAAGATGTCTCTGCCCGTGCAATTGTTCATTATGTGACTGTGGGAACCAACTGGGCTTCCAGTGTATCGTGCAATCAATGTGAGTCTAATCACAGTGTGATATTTAATAAGAAATTTGGTCTTTCTTTTTTAATATGAATATCTGTAATTCATTAGAAATCTATTATCAGGATAACTATGCTCCTATCATGTCTTTCTTTCTGAAAAATTCAATGTCAAGAAAACTAATTAGGCTAGAGGACAAAGATCATTTTTTTTATTCCTCAAACTTACTTAAATCCTATATTGGTGTCATGAATTATCTCTAGCTGAAAATAACAATTCCTTCATTCCCAAGCACTTACATTTTGGAGCCCAAAGATCTAGCATCTCAGCATCTCTGAGTGACACAATAGTGTACATACACATTGGGAGTATTAAAATGAAACAATTTTCTATGAATCTTATTGTCTTAATAACATGTTTAAAGCACATAGACTCCACATTTAATTTAAAGTAATAATATAATCAAAGTAGAAATGAAGATAAGGGAAATTAAAGGTTATCTACTTAGACTAACCATCAGCTAAACAAAGTTTTTCTCCATATTATCTAATACTTGGTTATATAGCCCTGCTTTAGCACGTAGATTGCTAGGAGACTCACACCTTGTAATATAGTAACTACATAATAATTTTAACGTGTGATTATTATTTATAACATTTTACAAATTCCCATTATGTTAAATGGTTTTCTTAAGCAATGCTACCATTTTCAAATTAGAGTGCAAAGTTTATTTTGGAGTAGGTTATTTGTTATGTTTACATTAAAAGAGCTACCTTTTAAAACAATTTATTTTGACACAGTAGCTAGAGTTTTAAAAGTCAAGTTTCTGAAAGGAAACTTGATCCTACTCTTGATGAGAATATTTCCAGATGTGAAACTCAATTTCACATAGAAGAATGAGTGGACCGAAGGATGATTTTAGATATACAACAAGTACCAGCAAACACCATTATTTTTGAATTGAGTCATGTCCCCTTGGCCAAATAAGGAGTAATAGTGGTATGAGTGGCATTCACAGTGACATATGCTGGTGAAAATCATTATACTGAGGACAAAGACAGAATATTCTGTTCATGCCATAAAAGAATGCAGACAGAAAAAGAGGAGATGCTGTGAAACCCAAAAGCTTGCCACATAAAAGAGAAATTATGCTTTCTAAGGACAGCTCTAACTAGATGGCCCCATAATCAAATTCACCTTCTTCCTTTTCAAACCTGCTTCAACTCTCAATTTACACATCTTTGTTTCTCAAAATTCAGCAAGGAACTCATCGTCACTTCAGTAAAGTAGTATTTCCTGAATACCTACTGACAGTTAATGTGCTAGGTACTTCAGATGGAGTGGAAAATGAATCAGACACCTCCTATATATTTGTGGAGTTTCCCGTCTACTTTATGTCTTTACATTCTTTTGCTTTTATTTTGGAAACACTTTTCTACAAAACCCATCTCAATTCTTGCAAGTGCTTCCAATGTCTGCCTGTCTTCTATGAAGCTGGAAAAAAATAACTCTTCAAACGTACAGACATATATACAGAAATATATATTCAACAAAAAGATCATATCATTTCCCTTTTTGAAATGGCTAATGCTTCCTAAAAATCAAAATTAAGATTCTTTGTAACCTGACCTCTGCATAAGTTTCTGATATTACTCTATTCTAAAATAAACTCGAGAATCATAGAACTCCTTATCATGATAGCAATATATATTCCTCTGTTTATTTTTTTCTTGTAATTCACTCACTGACTTCTTAATCTAGTTAAATTCCATTCAACCTTTAACATGCAGCGCAAATGTCATGTATGTATCCTTTGAAATCTTTACCAGTACCATGAGGGAAGTCTATCACTGTCTTCCCTGGGTTTCCATGAGGCATAGCACTGGCTTCTATACTTGACCTTGGGGTACAATCTCAAGTAGATTTTCTTCTGGGTAGACTTTCTATACCTCTGAAGCTTAGGTGACCATTTCAACCTGTCTTGCCCCTAGCTATATTATACATTTATTGCACTCCACTGTAATTATTTACACTTCTTTATCTCTACTACAGTCCATGGACCTAATTAAAGGTAGGGTCCATAGTTTATTTGTTTGTATTCACAGTGCCTAACACAGTGCCAGGAATAGAGTAGGTACAATATATATATACTGTAAGGAATATAAAAGGAAGAAACAAGGAGGAACCTAACTCTCTCATTGGAACTTAAATCAATTTCATTATTCTTATTATAATGCCTTTCTCTACCACCCAGTTATGTTTTTACATTTAGGAGGGTGTTTAATATTTATTGTATGACAGAATTCATGAACTGAACTCATTAAAATTACTTTATTAACAATAGTTTCAAAATTGATATGGAAAATTATCCAAGATATATTTAGTGTGGAAAGAAAATTACAGATCACATTTGTATAAAAAAATGGAACACTTCTGAAAATAAGAAGAAACCTTTAACAGTTGTTTTCTAGAAGTGGAATAGAGGATTGGGGAGTAAGCTTTTACTATTACTTGATATCATTAATATAGAAAAGGAAAGATATACTTAGACTAAGACAAATGATGTGGATAATAGCAGGATGACCGCAAGTTAAGGAAATTTCAAAATGCCTTAATTATATACTTTAAATTTCTCTAAGAGATAATATTTTCCTATAAACCAAATCTTACTAAGCACCAAACTTAATAAACATTTTAACAAACACCTAACTGGATTTATTTTCATTAAAAAAAAAATGACTGCATTGAATAGCTATCCTCCTATTCCCCCACAATCGGTGGTCTAGATGTAACCCAAGGTGGTCCACAAAACTGCCTTACCTGCGGCCTCCACTTGCTTATTAGAAATGCAAATTCTTGGGCCCCATACAAAACTACTGAATCAGAATCATTAAACAGTAGGGCTCAGGAATCTGTGTTATATCAAGTCCTTCAGATGATTCTCATGCATATTTAAGTCTGAGTAACACTACTCATGTGAACTTTATTCTTGAAAACTGTACAGCCTCATAGCGCCCTCTGTTGGTAGTAACTGCCCTAGAACCAACACATGAAGTCCCAAAGGGGACTATACCCAGACATTCAATAGATCACGTAGTGTATTAAGGACTGAGAAGAGACAAAATGCGTGATGAAAAGACACCTACACATACAGATGCACACAACATTTTCTCTGAGAAATCTTAAAGCTTATTAGAGATGTGTGTAAACCAATAAAACCCATTTATTGATTGATTTTCGTATGAAGAAGGAACTGGCAGCACACAGAAGCTGTAGCTATCAGGTCAGTCAGAGGAATTCAGAAAATGTTCTGAAGTATTGTCAAAAAATTTAGCCACTATTATATGTAAAAGTAAATAACTAAAAATAAAACAGGTTTCACAGTTGAAGCCAATAGTTGGTGTAGTTCCACATACTATTTCCGGGGCCCTGTCCCTGAGCCTAAAGATACAAGACAATCAGCTCAGGCCAAAGAACAGAGGGCACATCCTACCTAGACATTCAGTAAATATCTGCCACATATTGGTTAAATCCTACATAAAAAAAGGAAAATTGTTAAAATGACAACGGTCTAGAATTTCTACAGTCAAAATGGACAAACTTGCCATGATCTGAACTGCGTATTTTGAAAATTTGCTTTCATATTTGATAAAATTTTGAATAACTGTTCAAGTCCTTTATTAAAACCTCCTACACTGCTTTAGCAACATTGATGAAGTTCTTGCTGGGTGATGAATACTGTGTGTCATGTATACGCCCTATAATTACGTACTGTAACAGTCTTCAAACAGGCAGTCCATCATTTCAAATCATAGGCACTTCCAAAAACCTTTTCTACACCAAGACACTAAACGGAGTTCAAGGGCAAGGAAACAAGTATTTTAATTGTCTTATTTATATTCTTCAGGGTTTTGAAAAGTGAAGCCACTCCATTTTCTGTTGGTTTGTGGTGACTGTACACATTTTGGAATTTTTATGGCTGATCCACATCTTTATCTAAACTAATGTTAATCATAATAATCATTACTGGTGATGACTAGTGAGCCAGTATTATATCACTGTTTTCATATTATCCATTAAGTCTTGTGGTTCACTTGGGACCTACCACAAATAGGTTTACCCATCCACTGCCAGAACTACATTAGGTAAAAATGAAGACAATTAGTTGTACTTCCTTGTAAGATGTACTGGCACTAAAACACCAACATCAAGCTACTTGCTAGAAGCTACCAAAGATGAAGCACAGAACAAATTTATAATGCCCATTTGCCAAGTATCTTTTGGGAAATCACTCATTTTCCAGGCAGAATTTAGGAAGAAGACATTCACTGTTAGTGAAATTTTAACACTCTAAATGTTCTGATCGTCAGGGTTTGAAAAACAGGAAATCTCTCCAAAAGATGTGCATTCTCCATCTGCAAGATGCTAAATAAATCTTCATAGAGAATTGGTTATATAATGCCTTTATAAAACAAAGTCATTATCTGAATGATATGATTGGAGGTATTTATTAATAGCTGAGTGCAAAAAACTATCAGAAACTCCTCTAATTAGATGAGAATAGACCCTAATATAAAAAATATATTATATATATAGATATATGTAATATATACACACACACACACACACGCACACACACACATATATATATATACACACACATATACATTTTATATAATAGACCCTAACATATTCTCAGAAAACTTTGGAGGTTTATATTGGTTAAAAATGTGAGATTTAGAATCAGACAAATGTGGGTTCAATTTTTAATACTGTACTTTACTTGGCTGTGAATGGGAAGGTCATTTTTCCCCAAGGGTGTTATAAATATTAGAGGAGCACAAAAAGTACTCAGTCTCTCCATTTTATAGATGAAGAACTTAAGGCTGAGAAGTTACATTACTTGCTCTGGGTCATGACAAGTAAGTCAGTAGTTCCAGGCCAGAACACTCTTCTAGTCAACTCCTAAATGCATGTTGATGCTATTTCCTTCTTCAACCACACTGTGAATATGGAAGCCCATATGCAAAAAAGAGGGACAAAGCCTTTTAAATATAAAAATGACAAACAAACATTCAATAAGAAGCAAATAAAAAAAATAAAAAACAACAACAACAAAAAAAAAACACCAACATGCAGCCACCACAGTTTTGACAGAAAACATGGTATAGGAAACCACTCGGAATCTTTCATCTTTTCCATATATCAGAAACCAATCTGCTTGCTTTTAATTTATTACTACTTTTTAAAACACTGATAATTCTAAATATAGCAAACACAGCACATATTCAATGAAAATCTAAACAAACCAGAAGTTTATAAAATAAGAGAAATCTGCCCTCACTCTTGACTCACTCCTGGTAGGTTAGAGTGCACATTTTCAGGCCTTTTCCATTAATAGATGGAAAAAAGTGTACCATTTAAATGAAATACTCTTCTGTGCCCTCAGTTTTCTTCTTATAATATTATTGCTTTCTCTATTTTCTTCCATTCCTCTGTCCAGAGCTTTAGGTATAAATAAATAAATACTTGTTTCTCAGCCACTCTCTAATGATGTTGCTCAAGAATAACAAAAAAAGTTTAAGTAGCAAATACTTGTAGTAAAAGAGGAATATTTGAAGACAGTTTCATAGACTCATTCATTTCTGTGAAGAGAGGCCTTGTTCTATTCCTAACAAAATGCTTAAACTAGCTAGGAAACAAGCAACAAACAAACAAAACAGCCACAGTGCCACTCTATGTAGAAGTGGGGGAAAAAAAAACAGAACAAAGCAGAATATACACAGAGAGAAAAGTATTTCTTGAGCTAATGGTCACATTTTATGAAGATAATGCCCTGAAGAAAATAAACTATCATTTCAGTACTGGATCACTAGAGTAAGATACTAAGAAAAAATTGGGTGAGAGAAATGCAAGATCTTTTTAATAAAGTGGTATTTATGAATAACTGCAGAGAAGGAATAAATTTCCCAGTCTCCCTGGCAGCTAAATGTGGCAACATAACTAAATATTCATGAATGAAATCTGAGTAAATGTATGTATGTATCTTCTACATCAGTTGCTTAAAAGAAAATTCTTGTCCTTCACATCCTCCCCCATTTACCCATGGACTGGAACGAAGATGTTATGCACAACTGTTTCAGAACCCTTAAAAATGATGAGTCACAAGAGAAAAGGAACCTGGGCTCCCCTTGCATAAACCTACCTCATTCACAAAGACTGTCTACCTCTGCACTGTTGCATGAGAGAGAAATAAACTTTTATTTTGTTCGAGCTAGTGAAGATTTGGACCTTTTTATTATAGCAGCTTTGTCTATACCATAATTAATACAGGTATCTAGAAATGGGGAACTCCCACAACCAGAACCTAACTGTTGAGCTGTGGGCAGTGAAGAAATAGATGATTTTTATTCAGCCTTGGCCACATGCATGACAACACATTTGCTTCTGACCTGAATGGTGAAGTGTGTTTGCTTCCTCTTGCTGATAACTAAGCAAGACTCTATAAAATAGAGATAAAATTAGTCAGTAATTAAGGAGTAACTTTTTTGCAAGCAAATGAGGGAACACATACAGCTGATGTAAAAGGATGTTGCTCTCTGCCATGGCCTACAACCTAAATTAACCAGAAGCCTATAAAGTTGAGTGAGGCCTTGGAGTTTGAGAAAGGAAACTGAACTCAGAAATGATAACTTGTTGCTCTTCAAAAGTCCTCACTTTCTTGTCTCTGTTTCTCCTTAGAATTCAGATGGTTCCATTTTTAATCAGCCTTCTACTAGTATATACTTAGCCTTTAGAGTACTGTAAAGGGGAGTACTAGATGTGAACTAGTAGATCCCTTAAGATACAAGAGGCATGAACTGTAATAGATTACCTAATCATTAGGTGGTAATTTACTTCTCGAGAAACCTATGTTGAGTTGAAACTATCTTAGGAAAGGTCACTGGACATTTTTTCAAACTATTCAATAGGCCTTATCAGGAAAAATAGGCAGATAAATTTTTCCTCAGTAAGCTAAAATAGGTCTGCAGACAACATGTTAAAATAATTATTAATTGAAATGCTATCCCCTAGTAATTTAAATCACAATTAGTTCTTCTTCACATAAAATGGGATTCTCTATAACTACTCAGCAATAATAATAAGTTTCATAATAAAATTATAAGGTAAGTCTTGCATACTCTTATATAAGTATATTTATTTGCAGTTTAAATTTACTTTGAAATTTTAAATTCAAGACACTACTTCCTACTAAATCATGGCTACAATATTCAAAATTAAAGCACAGATACAATAGTACTGTATGTAAAAAGGAACTCAGGTAAGGTCAATCTTAACTTTAGATCAAATTTATGCACTAATGGATTCAGGCAATCTCCACTCAATATCTACAAGACCTAAGTAGGTCAACAGCCTGAAAAAGTAGGAAACTGTCTTCAGCATAAGATCAAAATATCAAAAATCAATAAGCTGTTCACTTCTTATATTTTTAACATAGATGTTTAAATCAACTCAAGGCCATAGGGGATAAAATATCATGAATTGATAAATAGAGCTAATTTTGGCTCAAGTCTGCAGACCTAAGTATGTTTCATTAAAAGGCTTGCTCCTAATTTTAGCCCTAATTTCTTAATATTATCTATTATTGATATTAAGAAATTTGAAATAAAAAACTAGTACTAAATTTTAATATATAATTTTGAATTTTCAATAAATTGTTTTTATACATATTAATTAAGTATTAATATTTGAAGTTTGGCCAATCACTTTTAAATTGATATTTTAAACTATTATTCTCCATCACTATCATGTTCCTTTCATTTCTCAAATTCAAAATTTTTTACTTCTTTCAAGTACGATTTTTTCCCCTAGAAAATTGTTAAATAACTACTGTCACAGACAAATGTTAGTTCTAGCAACAAACTATGATTGATTTCCATTAGCAGTGTATCTGACAACATCCTTGTTATTTAGCTTGTCAGTAAATAAGAACGGTGATCACATGCCCATTATCAAAATTGAGAGAACATATCAAACGCAAATGAAAAAGATGCTGCTAAAATGAGGTGTCACTATGTGTCATGTTAGATTGTGTGTCTTCTTGTTATCAGATATCACTTAGTCCAATTACATATATCATTATTTTAAACAATTTTTTTATGGCCAGAAGTCAACATTAATTTGGATAGTAGATACCTATTGTGATTTTAAGATGGACCTCCTTGGTATTATAAAGTAAATTTGTTACAATTAGAAAACAGTATCATCATTGCCAGTACAATGCACTGAACAACGTAAGTGCAAAGTAAATGATCATTTTTAATGATCAGGAGGATAATACAGTAAATGGAACTTGAGACACAATTGTTCTCAAATACTTTCTAAGAACTTACAATAAATTCATTTGAAAAATACAATTTTTTACATACCTACACAATGTTGTAAATATTGACTGTTTTATCATTGTTGAATTTAGGACATTATAAAAACATAGAAAGTGCATGATAGAAACAAGATAATTTAGTCTAATTTTCTCATTTCACAATTAATAAAATAGAGCTAAGAGATATAAGTTAATTCCCCTAAGGTCAAAACCTTGAACCATACCCATAACTTTGGATTCAGGCTAAGTTCTTTCTGCAACCGTCCTACTTTCTCAACTGCCTCAAGTCTCACTGTATACTTTTCTGACACCCAAGACGTGCAAAACGGCAAAAGGATGGTTAGTAAAAATGCTGGAAGTTGCATGATCTATAACCACTCATGATATACTACATTACCTACCTAATTATTCTATCCACTTTAAGATACTTAATGTAGCCAACATTATGGTGCACTTATGTCAAAGAAACATTAACTTAATTCTCCTTTCACCATGGTAACCTGAATAGGAAATAAACAAAAGTGCACTTGGGAAGAGGGTGTGTTACTTTTTAAAAGCAATCTTATCTCTTAAGTATAATATTAGTATAATACTTAAATAGGTAAGCCCCTGGATTGCTTTTACTAGGCTTGTGGGTTTTCTATAACACTCATGCAGAATATACAGACATTGTATTTTACTCCAATTTTCCAAAAGCAATATATATATAATAATTCGACTGATTTTTTTCTTACTCTCGCTTAGCTACTAGCTTGGATCAGTGAATTACAGAGAATTTAAGCCTAAGTCTTGATCAAAGTCTGTTTATGTTTTAGTACAGTGATGACAAATTATTCTTCAGGGGAGGTAGTAAAGGAGGAAAATTTTTGCAGGTCATGCAAGCAACATGATTTGATAAACTGTAGACATCAAAAAAACAATGCAGTCATTTAAAAAAGGGTGCATTTTGGTTAGGAGTTTTTAATAGGAAACACATTAACTAGTTAAAGTTCAGAAGATTAGTAACAACAAAGCAAAATCAGTATATTTGAATATGAATGAGGAAATATAAGCTATACTTACTTCACAACCATTTTTTTTATTTTTTTATTTTTTCGCTTTTTGGTATGTCGGTAGCTCCCTGACTGGGAATCGAACCCAGGCTACAGCACTGACAGTGCCAGCGCTGAAGCCTTAAGCCACTACACCATCAGGGAACTCCCCACAACCATTAACTGTTGAGTAATAGGGGACTTATGGCGTTCTTGGAATATAAAGACCCTATTTCTTTTTCTCCTCACTTATTGATAAATTTGCTACAATTAAAACTTCCAGAAAAAGGTGGGTATTTCCAATTAAAACTGATTAATCAAGCTGTGAATTAAATGGTCTTGTTTGTGGATTACAAGCAGGGTTGCATTTAGTCAATAATTGTAAGATTTTTGAAATGGGGAAGATTATGTTTTATTTTTAAACATTTCTAACACCATAAACCATGGCAGAAAATAATTATTAAATATATTTTTACTAGATGATATTTATAGCATTATTTGCTATGACATAGATTTATATATTCCATAAATCATTATGTTCCTGAAATAGAACACCATATAACATCGACTAATATCAGAGTTACATATACCAGAACCTGAACCAACTTTCATAAATCTAAAACATTTTCTCAAATAGATTAGCATTTATAGAGAAAGGTCTGGGCCTATTATTCACAATGTGTTGGTTTATCTGTGTTCAAAATTAATTTAGAAGTTTATATAGTAAACTAGGACAACTTGGGCCTTAGGGAAGAAAGGCAGCACAGATGTGAACATGTGAATCTTGGCAATTTGAACATCTTGTCTCTTTAAATATTCCTTTTTATTACCCTTCTGCATGATCAATTTCACCTTTCTATAATGATCTGGCCATTTTCATTCCCCAGAACATGTACACTAAATTCTTTCAGAAAAAAACTAAATGTCTTTGTTTAAATATTTCATAGCGTAGTCTGAGATTGAAATAACAGATTGTCGATTTTCTTCAACTTCTACAAATCTCCCTCCCTTTCCTAATGTGTAATTAAAGTTATAATGGCTACCTGTATAGTGCAATGTCAGCCTCTTTCAATACACTCTAAATGCATTTCTTTTATCTAGAAATTTAGGCAAAAAATATAAGCAAATTATTGAAATCGTACCCACTGTAAGTTTTAACATTACAATAACTTCTCTTTTACTATTTTAGGATTGTTTTTTCCAAGACATATTGCCAACTGAAGATATTTATCTTCTATGCATTATTATAAATTCCCTTAATAACTGTTTACAGGTGCCTGCCCACTTTGCAACAAGATTTATATGGAGTAGAGATGGAGATAAATATTTTAAATAAAACTTCCAATAGCTTTTTATAATTTAATCAAGGAGATATGTTATATACAGAAATACTTTTAACATTGGGTCAAAAGCAATTGATTATACCTCACATGAAAGGAAAAGAAGGTGTATGATGGAAGTTGAGAAGTCGATTTGATCTAAACTGACTGAGGTTTCAGGGAAAGATTTGTGAACACAAGGCCTCATGAACAATATAAGGGGCTGACAGGCACCTCACTTTTGAGAAAGCTACATAACATTCAAGTGACTTGGAGAAAGGTTTCAGCACTGACTCCAACAAGGACTTCTTTTCCATCTCTAACAGCTTTCTGTTTTTACAAATAACAACTGCAGCTAGGCTAAGGGATGATGGTTTTTCATCACTCCTTCAGGATGGCTCTACCTACCTCACTATCACTCCCCACTACGCACCTTTTGCTGCATGTTCATGATTCTGGTTAGCAGATTACTCACTAAATATAATGTCTGCTTTTGCATGCTTGATAGTGTGTCTGGTAATCTCTACATCGCTCCATTTTTATGGACAAAGCAAAACAAAGTGTGGACTGGACGTTCATGGACACCTGCAAGGGCACTCCAAGCAGAGTAAATGGCACAACCACTGGCCTCAAGTCAATAAAATATGAAATGTTTAAAAAAAGGTTGTGAAGATTCTGCCAGCTACTGAGTGTATTTATTCTAGTTACACATTCTGGAATGGGAGAAATAACCAGATATGAGTTCAGGGACCCGCTGCAACACTGTGAGACAAATCTGAGCTAAATTCATCACTTGACATCCATAAATCCGTGCTCTGATGGGTGACAGAGTTTATTATCAAATGATATTCCTGTAAGTTTCATCCAGCAGAGAGCAATATGAAAAGTAGTACACTATTAATTTATATTTCAACAAGAGGTTAAAAAAGCATGAGTTTATTTTAATAAGTAACTAAGAACAGTGCCTTATACATTATAATATGATATGTGTTTTTAAAGTAAAACTTATCTGTAAGGATGTATTAATAATAGTTATTATATAGTTTATATAGTCATATTAATGATTAGACAAATAATATCAAAGAATAAGATTACAAAACATTTAAAATTAACAATTTATTTACATTCAATAAAATAATGATTAAACAATCTGAAAAAAAAAACACATAAAAAGGAGTTATTGTACTGAGCAAAGCTTGTCACCCTGAGCTGCTATAATTGGATCTGTAATATAGGTCTACTATTAGAGCCACCTAAATAATTATTATTTACATCTGTAATTTAGGAAACCCTTGAGTTTTAGGTAGAGTACATTGTGAGTTTAGGCCACAGCATAGCAAGAGTGAATTGAGGACATTTTTTTGGTTCCTGGCATAATGTCCCTGGGTCGCTTCTATCTACACTGTGTTCTACAGGGCTTATCTTACTTACCCTCGCCCAGGAGACATGATTCAGATGAAATCGGAATAACTTTTCCCATTGCAGTTTTATTTTCTGACCTTTCATCTGAAGCCTAAGGAACATGACATTTTAAGTGGAAAGGGGTACAAAAATGTTCAATCAAGGCTTTTAAAAGCTACAAAGAATTTGCAATACCTTTTTTCTTTACATCCAACATAATCAAAATACAGAAAGTAATGATGTGGGATGCAATAATGATTTTATTATCATTTTACTGGGATGAGCATCCTGTCCCACTCATATTTTTACCTATATAGCTCATTTATCCCAAACTTCTAGTAATAAAGTTAATGGCATTCCACACTTCTTAACATTCTCATACTATTTTATGTTTTATACATACATACATACATACATATGAAATAGCAAAATATAATAGTCCAAGAATGAAGAAAACCCAAAATTATACTACATTAAATGATAAATTATTTATTATAATTAATCAGTAAATGAAATCTTAATTCACTGCTGATGTTCCTTTTGATTTTTTTCTCTCTGCTCCCAAAAATTCCAGTTCCTTAAGATCAATCATAATTAAAAATATAACTAACTTTATTAAGTACCAGTTTTTTTGTGCTCTGCCTAGCACTTTATACTTCTTACCTAATTCTCAAAACACTTTTTCAGTGTTGAGTTGCTTTTCTTATTTTACAGAGAGATTATAACTTGCCTAACATCTGCATGACCTCACAGGGATTTAAATTAAGGTCTTTCCAGCTACAAGTGCCTTTTCCACTAATAAGATGCTGGGCAGAAAAGGGTTTTTGAAATATAAAATTCTCAACTTTTCTTTACTTTAGTTTTCTCATCCATTTATGAAACAGAAATATCAACCCCTCTTTCTTATATACCTCACTAATTAAAAATATATTTCTAAGTCTAAAAGCACTTTGAAAGAAATTTGCTTATCATCAAGGCCATAGTATCATTATTAACAATTATAGTTCAGAAAAGGTTGTCTTTATTTGATTTAATCAAATAATAGTCCAGTAATACCTATCATTTGTAGGTAAACAAGAAACAGGATGTAAATCAGAGAAAGAGTAAATTATTTTGGTATAATTTAATCTTAAATCCATTTAGTTTGCTATTATAAATGTCACTTTTTAAAGGGGCATATTTGATTGAAAAAAATCTCCGATCCTTTGATAAGCCAGTATCATCAGAGGAGTAAGAAAAGGCAATTTATAAGAAGACCATATTTCTATAACTTTCAAGCTTCACAGACTGATATATACCAGGGTGCCAAAAAATGTATACACATTTTAAGAGAAGTTATCTATGTATTACTTTTTGAAGTTGAATTGAATTACGGTAGCAATGTGTACTATGACGTTCACTCAAAAGATGATGTTAATCAAATGAATGCTAGCATCATCATGTGTCAGGCAGGAGAGTAAAAAAATGGTGGAAGCACAGTTGTTTTTGGAGGAGCGCAAGACCATTTTGAAGTGATAACTGAAATTTGAGAACACTGTTTGAATTTCCCCCACATTCTCCTGATTTAAGACCCCTTGACTTCTACTTATGGGGACCCTTAAAGGATGTGGTGTATCATAGAAAACCAGCTACACTGGGGGTACTTTAGGAAAAAATTGAAATGGAATGTGCAGTGATATAAGTGGATACTTTGGTCAAGGTTACTCAACCAGCGCTTCCCCATAATCAAAAGTGTCTGGACATTGATGGTAACCACGTTGAGAGCTCTTGTAATTGCAGAAGTCAAACATGACTTGTATTCCTCTTTTGTAATTAGCATATATTATTACAATTTTAATATGGTTTTTTTTCTTTTCTTAAAATGTGTATACCTTTTTTGATAACTTCGGTATATATATATATTTTTCATATTGAAGACAAATTATACAAGGAAAATTTCAATACCTGTGTAAAAAACTAGTTAGGGAAGTAAACATTGCCTAAAAATTAACTACTTTATTCATAAGCTAAGGTTTTTGTTTTCAAAACAATGAAAGAAATAGATATGAGAAATATTTGCCATTGGATAATGGATAATTTTTAAGATACACGGTTACTCTATTTCTGGTTTTATGTTCTATTTTTTTTCAGATTTATAATTATTTCTTAAAGCTTTTAAGCTACAATCTGGATTAATTGTCAGATTAGAATAAGTGAGAATATTTTGTAGTAAAGTTATTTCTTACTCCTCACTTTACAAGACAAATAATGAGAAAATACAAGAAATTAGAAATAATGGTAACTAACATATATTAAGAGAGACTAAATTTCTAGACTCTGCTCTGAGAATATATTAGGTATGTGTAGAACCTGCATACATACTCTTTCTGGCTGTCATTTTTTTAACAGGGAAACTAAAAAAAATAAAATGGAAATTTAGACTGGACTATTAAAATTTCACTTTGGTTAAAATATCTTTAAGATTAAATATGGAAGAGCCACTAATAAATCAGGTTGCCGTTATAGGCTTTGTCTGGATTTAAAATGGAAGCAGTGAAGGAGGTGACACTTTTTTTTGGCAGGTTGGTAATTTTGTTGAATGCAAGTATAAAAAGAACCAGTGATAATTAAGCAAATTTCTGCCTGGTATTGTTTATCCCTAAAATTTCTCATTTATTCAGTATCCAGACATTCAACAAGGATATTAGTGAAAGCACACCAGCTATTCTTATCCATGTTAGATTTTATAGAAAAAAAACAAATACTTTAACACACACTTCTTGCCTAAGGAACTTCAGTTTTATTATGTGTGGAAATAAAAAAGTAACTAAATAAAGATAGATACTTTGATGTAAGTGTACAGTAAATTTTGAGTACTAGGAAGAACTTCTAATAATAATATAATTTTATATCACTTAAGAGTTTTAAAATAATTTTGCATATATTTTCTCATGAGAGTTATAGATAGTTTTCAATGGATAGATAGGTAGGTAGATAGGAAGATAGAGAGATAGATAGATAGATAAGAGAGACAATAGTATATATGACTATTAAGAAACAGAAAGATTAGATACCATCCTAAGATGTTTAACAGATAGATAGATAGATAGATAACATATATTTCTACCTGAGTGTTTCAAGAGGTAAAGGTAAATGAATTTAATTATTTGATGAATATGAGAAATAGGTTGAATGTAAGAAACAGATTTTTACTATGAAGACAATTAACCACCAGAAAAATAAAGAGACTCAGAGTACATTTATCAGGAAATGGCATTAGATCATACGTTAGGAAAACAAGGTTTAGACTTTGCTAACAAAGCAAGCTTTTAAAAAGCTGATCTACATGTCTTTGTAGATGACTCATAACATGGAATAGGGTGAAAAATAAATAAATACCTGGACAAACAACCTACACATGCACATTAAGAAAAATTTAATATAATTAAAATACTTTGTACACATGTTAATTTATTATCAGTGATTCAGTTAGACCTCAAATATTCATTCAGAACCATATATGTGTAAGGCATTTTGTTATCTACATAGCAAAACAAAAAAAAAATAAATCAGATACAGATTCTAATTTCTAAGTAATTTAGAAACAATTTAGGAAATGGTAAAGGCCATATAAGAAGAAGAAGAAATAAATTGCTTCAATATCTCAAAAAAGGGAAGTTTATTTCTAGTTTATATTGGGATAGGGAAGTTAGAAAAAACTTTACTGAAGCAGTATGTTTTTAGCAGGCCCTGGAAGTATAAGAAAAACACACATTAACAAAGAAATAGGAAGGTGTTCCAGTTAAGAAAACAAAATTTAGATTATAGATATATGATATAATAGATAGTATACTTGACAGATGAAGTTATTTTATGAGGGCTCAAAACATCCCTAAATTATCAGGTAAGGATTATTTGGGTCTGTGAAGGAAGGTATTAATTACATAGATAACTATAGAAAAGTAGGCCAACATTGTAGTTTCCGTAACACCTAATTTTATTATTAGATATAACAATGTCCTGTGTTCTGTAAAATGTAAATTTATTTTAAGCAATATTAAAATACTACACAGAAGATGAACTTTGACTCCCTTTTTAATGTTGAAAGTCCAGTGATAACCCAAACCTTTTTTTTTAATTGGGTGGCTGAAAAATACCAAAGAAACAAATGTTAATTTGGTCTGACTTCAACTTTATTTTCTCTCATATGATGTTATCATTTTCTTATTTTTCAATCAAGTACTACTCTGAAAATCATGTGAAATCAAGGAACATCCAAGAATGTAGGAGAAATCAAAAACACATTTTTTCTATTTAATTTTTCACATATGTTCATAAAGTATTTAAACATGTTTTAATTGTATAAAAAAAAATTAAGTCTGAAAGTTTGACCCTGAAACACTCATTAACTCTCAATATTTTCAAGACAGTTGTTTTGAATGCAAATTGGAGTTTTTATGTTATGGTACCACTAATAACATAAGAATACCTCATGCACACATATACACACATACACACAAATACACACACACTTCTTCTCAAGTGCCTAACATGAGATGAAAATGACTAAGTTTTTATGGGAAATTAAAATAAATATAAGGTGTATTTTAAGTGCCTTTTAAATGATGTTTTAACATAGTTATAGAAATAATGCTTTTAAAATATAGGAATTATATTTTAAAATAGGAATAATATAATTTATAACTTGAAAAAGGATATAGTACCTAAATGGAAACAGTCAGAGACAATACAAATAGTGAGGCATTAAATGTTTGTGAAGGGAAAGAATTAGCATCTAGCCCAGTGTTTACAAACTATCATCAAATAGAAATTTAAAAATATTTAATCATCATATATTAATTTGTAATATTATAAAATATCATAAAAGTTTTTCGTGACATGTCATTTTAAAGTAAATTGATTTAAACACAAAAAATTTAGAAATTTATTATGCCAGTAGTATGTAAATACAGGAAAATTAGTGTGATATGTGAAATAATGAAGTTCAGAAACATTTATTGTTCCATTGGAACCCAAATATATGACACCTGCTTGTGCTCAAATAATAATAACCATTTGTTTAAGTAAATGATTGGGGACAATATTTTCTAATGATATAAAATATAATTACTCAGCTATTATTTATCATATTAAAGATATATGATTCAGGTGGTAAATTTAAGTTGTAAGTGTCTCCTTAAGGTCCTGATCATACTTGCATCTGGAATATCAATAATTTGTGACTACTGAAAGTTATATTTTAATACATTGTCCTAAACTTTAAAAGTAGCTGCATAATCCAGATTTCTTAGGATGAATAAATAGATTTTCAGGTTTATCTCAGTTTTTTTTTTCTCTTTGAGACAAGAAAGATCACTCAAATATTTAAATGAGAACAATCAAGAAATAATAAGAACATTTTACTTTTTTTGGGGGGTGTATGACTGGGGGAATTATCAACTTGATAGATATGACCGAACTTCCATAGCAAATATTCCACCAAGTCAGGGACTACGTTTACATTTTCCACTATTTCTCTTCATTTAGCCCAATTCCTAGACTATGTCCTGTTTTTAATAAATATCTTAGAAATTAATAGGAAGGAAATTGAATTATACAAGAAAAATTATTTCAACAATTTCAAAGCTCTAAAAGTGGATTAAGTTGATCTGAGGAGTAACGATCTCCACGCCAGGAGGACTTCTCATGACCAATGCAATGAAGAAAATTTAAGCACCTCATAGAGACTTGTATAGATTATTATACCCAGTCCCTTTCAGCTGTGCTTCTTTTCCTATGAAACTCGGGACATGTTAAACTATATTACCTCTTGTAAATCGTTAAGAGTGACATTAAATTATTTAGTACATCAACAAGACAAACAATAAGTGTTGGAGAAATTGTGAAGAAACTGGAACACTTACACACTGTTGTTGGGAATGTAAAATGGTGCAGCCACCATGGAAAAGAGTATGGAGGTTTCTCATAAAATTAAGAATGGAATTACCATATTAACCCAGTAATCCTTCTTCTGGGTATCCACCTAAAAAATTTGAGAACTTTTATCTGTAAAGATATATGTACCTCAATGCAAATTGCAGCATTATTCACAGGAGCCAAGACATGGAAACAATCAAAGTGTCTCTTGAAAGATAATTGGATAAAGAAACTGTGGTAAATATACACAATGAATTATTACTCACCCATAAGAAAAGCTGAAGTATTGCCATTTGTGACAATATGGATGGATTTAGAGATTAGCATGCTAAGTGAAATTAGTCAGAAAAAATCAAGAACCATATGACTTCACTTACATGTACAATATAAAACTGAAAGCAAAAAAGGAACAAGACAAACTAACAAAAACTCACAGAGAGACAACAGTTTAGTGGTTACCAGATGGTAAGTGGGGAGAGGGTGGTAGAGGAAAGAATGAAGGTTAGGTACATGGTGATGGACAGAGAACTGACTCTGGGTGATGAGCACATAATGCAACACATAGATGTTGCATTATAGAAATATACGCTTGAACCCTATACGATTTTACTAACCAGTGTCACCCCAATAAGTTTAATATAAAATAATAATTTACTACATCTATACATTGAATTGTAGATTTGTAACTTTGAAAAACTAAATGCTCCTAAGCATGATCACCATGTTCTGGTAATACATAAGCAGTTCCTTAGTAAATCATCGTAAATGTCATTATCACTGCATAACTAATTTTATAGGTTAGCAAAACCAAGACAGGAAGGTACTGCACATCCTTTTACTTCCTAGACCCATTATTATGATTTCCAGGCTCTCACATTATAATTTTCAGACACAAGACATTGTAAATGAAGTTTATGTTCATATTATTGAGTGTAGAAACTCAGACCTTTTTTTGTGTTAATAGAATGTATAAAAGGGGAAATAACTGACTATCTATTAAAACAATGTTTAGCTGAATGGAAAGGTCTTTAAAGAAATCAGTCATGGCCTACCACCTTTGCTAGAAGAAGTGCTAGAGCACAGACAATGCCTAGATCTGAAGTAACTATGTATTTCATCACCTCTTATGTACATATGTACTCCAATGCCTATTTCCTGGTATTTATTACTAAGTTCATGAAGGAAATGTTAGCAATGTTCCCAATTTATACCCACTCCAAAGCTATGGTGGAAAAATAAATAGTTCAAGAACTAAAATATTATATTTTGGAACTCAAATTAATGCCCTATTAACTGATGCAACTTTAGATTACAACAGGAAGAACAAAGCGCACACTGCTTGAAGAAGTAATAAGTAAGGAACATTTTAAAATGGAAACCCTGGAGACAGGAAGGAATTCAGGTAAAGGTTTCTATATATGTACAAACATACCCATAAGTAAAATGAACAAGTATGCTGAAACATAATTCTATAATTCCCATGGAAACATCTTTGGGAACTAAGTTTGCAAACACTGTATTTGCAATACTTGTTGGTATAAGTTTCAAGAACAGTCCTAGGAGGTCCTTTTCATAATGTAGTTATGAAATCATATAGGTTATTTATTAATTATGAGGCTGTATTATTTCTTTTATCAGTGGCATGCTGAATATTAATCAGAAACAAATGCAACTATTTTGAACTTTATAGATAGGTGAAATGCTTCCCTTCCATGATGTCAATTTATTTACTGTTCCCTTTTCTAAATATAGCTATAAACAATTTGTGCAGCACCTATCCCAGTACAAGCAGAACAGATTCAGAGAATAATAACTCATTGAAATTGAGGCAGTTACAGTCATAGCTGCACTCCATGAAGCTGGCAGCTTCACTCTCTAGAGACAGGTATATTCATCACATTCACAACCATAGTAAAATGAAATCATCAACTAAAGGGAATCTGGCACACTCATTTTTCTCCAGGAGAGCCAATGAACATTTTGAATATTTAAGAAGATGATCTCCAGACTTTATTTGTTTGAGAGAAAGCAGAAAACCTGGAGGAGTTGATAGGCAGTGTCAAGATACTCCATTGTACATTCAGAGCTAAGGATGTTACGGGTCCTCAAAGACTGCATTGATATGGCATATATGAACTGATAAATGAGAACCAGAGGGGTGGAAGGTGAGAAAGTAAACTATAATAAAATAAACCTTTGGGAAAGTTTTTAAATTGTAATTATGATCTCGTTTAGCATGCACCTCTTGCCAAGATTTGGTCTCTATGCATACTTATTTCCATACCAAAACAAAAAAGAAGCTTGTTGTTTCAGCACAGTTTTAAACTCAAGGGTTTTTTTTATTGCATGCATTGTTTTAGTCTCCACATACAGTGCACACATTGTCATTTTCATCTCTTCTATACAAACATCAACTTGATAGTCTTTGTTGGACAAGTATTTATAATTCGAAATGGTATGAATTTAGCCATTTTCTTCCTCTACAACTTGTTGTTTGGTTAAGTGTATTGTTAATCTCACGGGAAAAATAAATCAGCTTTTATTGCTTCTTTTTGTTGTTTTCATTTCAGAAATAGTAAATATTTTATGTTGTCACCAAATTCTTTGGGCTTTAAGCAATAGCATTCAATACATTTTGCCTAAGAATCTTCAATTACTTTCCATAACCTCAGCAATTAAAAATGTCAAGATTTAAAAATGTATTAATTCTAAGTACTAATTTAGACCCACTGTTTATGAAAAATGTACCTAAGCATTTTAAAAGGGGAAAAAATACATAATTTGAATATACTAAGAAAAAAACTAATTATTTCTCCTGCACAGATGATGAACGCTGCAAACTACATTGATGCATTAAAAAGGTGACTTCTTGGATCTAACTAAACCACCACTTTGCGGAACACTATTGACATTCTTATACTAGAAATATAAATATGCTTAAACTATACATATTGTGATTTATTATTATGCATTTTTACACTTATACCCAGATTTTCAGTACTCTGGCATGGGTTGAAAAAATATCTGTTTTGGAATTAAATTGATGCCCCAAATATGTCAGGACAAACCTGGGCTTCTACAAACTAAGATTTTTCTGCTTTCCAACAGTTCCTAGATCATGCTGACAATTGCTTAGACCCTTTGAAAGACCATATGGAAATAAATGAGAACATTAAGAGCAGTAATTCCACTACTGGACCAAACTAAAGTCTCTTCTACTATGGATTCTATAAATATAAAGTCAACCTCAAACACAATCGACTTCCCAAAGCAGAAAACTTCACTGCCACATAATTTTGAGATTCAAAAATACAATAATATCCTCTTATCTGTGGCTTTAACTTTCAGTTACCTGTGGTCAACCACATTCTGAAAATATTAAATAGAAATACCAGAAATAAACAATGCATAAGTTTTATATTGCACACATTTCTGATCAGGGTGATGAAATCGCATACTGTCCTGCTCTGTCCCACCAGGGCTGTGAATCACTCTTTGTAGGACATGTTCACTCTGTATGTGCTCTTGCCCCTTAGTCACTTAGTAGCAGGCTGACCAGACGTGCCATTTTAAACAAGAAACAACAGGACTCTCCCATTTCCAATGGTACATATGGTCAGCCTCCTGACACCTTGAATTTTGCCTAATGGCCCTTGTTTTCTGTGTCACATAAAGCGGTATGTCTGTAAGCCTCCTTAGTAGCCATTTCAGTTATAAGACCAACTGTCACGATATTCCTGTGTTTGTGTTAACATACCTCTTATTTTACTTAATAATGACCCCAATGTGCAAGAGTAGCAATGCTGGCAATTTGAATATGCTAAGAAGAAGCCATAAAGTGCTTCATTTAAATAAAAAGGTAAAAGTTCTCAACTTAATAAAGAAAAAAATATTGCATGCTTAGATTGCTAAAAGCTATGGCAAAAACAAATCTTATATCCATGAAATTGTGGAGGATAAAAAAATTCATTCTGGTTTTGCTGTCACATCTTAAATTGTGAGTTACAGCCTCAGTGCATGGTAAGTGCTTAGTTAAGATGGAAAAAGGCCTTAAATGTGTGTCTGGAAGACATGAACACATGAACGTGCTCCTGCCGACCTGAGCAACCTGTTGTCTCACAAAGTATTGAGCCTATATGAAGACTTCAGCAAGGGGTCCCCTGAAATGAATGGCACCAAGCCATTTACTGTAAATAAGGGATGGTTACCCAGATTCAGGACTAAGTTTGGAGTGAAACAATATACAAATTACTGGAAAGGCTGTGTCTGTTGATAAAGAAGTTGCCACATTTTCAGTGGAGTTAGAGAAGTTTATTAAAGTTTGGAATTATCTGTGGTTTCAGGCAATCACTGGGTTTCTTGGAATGTCTACCTCATGAATAAGGGAGACTACTAAAGTCAAAGAAGTTTCACAGATAAAGAATAATAATTATTCTCCAGATCTCAGTGATGCTTATCAAAATGAAAGAAGGCAGTGAATACATACTGATACATAAAAAGATTAGCCATTGGGATACTGGAGCACAGATAAACACATCAGTAATTATTGTTTATTGATTATTGGGATGCTTCTGCTCAAATGCTAACATATTTCCTCTAAAATGCACAAAGTATTGTAATAAATGTATACTGGTTACATAAAATTATTTGGGCATTTATAATGATCATGGAATGTATGTTTTTCAGTATCTCAAACAAGTACCATATGCAAATAAGGTGTTTTATTTTCCAAGTTGGACCACTCTCTATGAACTTTTACAAACCTCCATTTTCTCCTCTCCACTGAAAACTCTCATATATTAATATTCTCCCAATAACTAAAGATTTCTACTGATCCAGATAATCTCTAATTTCTATCTCATCTTCTTCTATGTGAGAATTGTTTGAAAACAATATTACCCTATCTAATACACTTTAAGATCCTCATTAACTTTTCCCATCTCATTTTTTTGGTTTCTGGTTTTATTTTTAGGATACATGCAGATATTGATTACTTGATATTTTTTGACATCAAAACACCTATCGGGGTAGGCAGATGGGTTAACCTTGAACATGACGACCAATTAAAATGTCTTCAAGGAAGAGAGAGAATAAATAACTACATTTTCAAGTTCAACCACCAAATAGCAAAAAGTTTTTAACATCTTTTTCTAAAGCATACAATATTTTTAAGAAATAATCTGTTGACAGAAAAGTTAGGTTTGAAAAACAGTCTTCTTTATCACTAAGTTTTAGACAATTAAAATGCTTCAAACCTCCAAGGAATCTCAAAACTTTAATTCACATGCTTAGAATATTATGTCTTTATAATAGCATTCAAAGACTAGGTTCAGCAGTTTTTTCCACTTCTTTGTCATTCATTAACATTCCAAACATTTGTGTCCTACAATTTATATAGGGCGAGTGGCTTTATGACTATTCTGAGCTATGAAAAGCCAAATATCACCATTGTATAAAAATTCCTGTTTTAGTTTTTAACTACTTCATCACTTGATTTGCTAGCTAGAATTTTAGCAAAAGGATGTTCAAGATAAAGAAATGGTATGGAAAATATTTATTAAAGTCATTGTTGTAATTTTCTGATTAAAAAGAACAATGTCACATATACGAACTACATTTATCCCTCAACCTTTTTTTTTTCCCCAAAGAGAAATCTAAAAGATAAAATATGTTCTGGCATGAAAGTTAAGATTTGCTCATAGACTTATCTCAGGAGTTATTATATTATCAGGAGTAAGCTTTGTAAATGGTCTTTAGCTAAAAAGTGAGGATGCTTTCCCATCTTCATTTCCCTTGCCTCCGTATATTGAGAAAACAGTTGAAGCAATGATAGGGCCTTTTCATTCAAGAATGAACTTACAGTAACTTCAAGGATAACAAAGGAATTATGACCCACATGTGTTGCTACTGTTCTTTGTGGTGTCATTAGAGGTGGTATTATGTGACGCTATAGTGGTGATGTGTTGTTGTGGTGCTTCTGTGGTGCTGTGGAATGGCCACAATTATCTCTAGCATGAATAGATAGTGTGTAACGTTGATCATTGACATTAGCAAAGAGACGCATCATTGTACCTGAGAGAAAATTAGAAATACAGTCATGTACCACCTGAAGACATTTTGGTCAAGGATGACCTGTATATACAACATAGTTCAGTAAGATTATAATGGAGCTGAAAAACTCCTACCACCTAGTGACTTCAAATCCATCATAAGGTTATAGAGCAATACATTATTTTTCTGTTTTGCAGTGATGCTACTGTAAACAAACCTACTATGCTGCCTGCCCTATAAAAGCATAGCACGTAATTTTGTACAGTACATAACATTTGATAATGACAATAAATGACTATGTTACTGATTTATATATTAACTCTATTCTGTTTATCATTACTTTAGAGTGTTTTTTTCTACTTATAAAAAAGTTTGCTGTAAAACAGCATGCCATGTTATTATGCCAGCAGCAACCTCATGTACCGCATATTCATCACATCACTTCACTGTATCATTTTTTGTATGCTTTTGATTTAATCTAATGTTTGCTGATCATTGCGCCTAAGTGTACAAAATTGACTGATAATGTCATCAGTAACAGGGCATATCAAGTGACTGCACTGGATACAAAACTTAAAGTGATAAAAGACCACAAATTTGGAAAATTAATAAAAAAGCTCATGGCTAGCCAGTTAGGCAGGTCCCATACTCCCATAGTTATAATCTTAAAGAACAACAATAAAAAAAAGCGATATAAGCTGCTTAAGGATTACTTCACTGAAGGCAACAAGACTAATAAAAATCCAAAAAGGGGAGGACAAAATGGCAACTGGAAAGGAGGTCCCTAAAGCCTCTCCCAGAAAACACAATTGAACAGCCACCCAGGAGCCAAGAAAGAGGACCCTAGGTGACAAAAAACGGCAGCTGAGACATCCACGTATTGCAAGTAAACATCTAAGGTTTGGAGAGAAGGGGGCAAGTGGGAGAGAGGAAAGGGAGCAAAGACGGATTGCAACAGGACCCGATCGTGGCTGACTGCAGTGCAAGGGAGGGGAAAAGCCAAGAGGCAACAAGAGGAAAAGCCTTAACAAAGCGGCTTTGTTAGTGGGAGTCCATTGGGGAGCTAGGCTGGGGAGCTGGAATTTGGAGCGGGGAGTTGGGGACAGACCTTGGGAGCCAGCCTCTGGAACTCTTGAGTGGTAGCAGGGCTGAGCGAGGACTCTGAACTGCAGAGACGACATCTTGGCTCTAGGCTCCCTTGGGACCCACAGCGCAGGCGCGCGTTACTCCTGCACAGGGCTGTGGTTCTTTCTCCCCACCCACTGCCGGGGCATGCCGGCTGCCACACGGGCATCGCACAGCCCCTACACAGGGCTGTGGCTCCCGTTCTGGCCCGCTGCAGAGGTGGGCTGGTTGTTGGCGCAACATGCACGGCTCCTGCGCAGGGCTGCATCTCCAATAACCGGCGAGCTGTGGAGGTGGGCTGGCTGCCTTCCTACCACGGGGTCAGACCCACAACTTCGGACTTGTGTGCATGCCTACTTGCACGCCCTAGGTCCTAAAAGGAGTGCGAGCCCACAGACTCTGCCCCAACATTTGGCCATAGAAGCAGGCCCAGGAAGAAAGGCGGATTTGATAGCATTCGCCCCAGACAGCAGTAGCAGACTTGGCCCGCATCACCCAGCTTCCCCACCATAGGGCAGAAGGTGGAGCTGCACCAGTGTGCCTTTGTTGCCCTCTCCCCTTTCCAACAACCTTCTAAACCAACTAACTAACTACAGGAAGCAGAGGGACCATGACAGATGCTCACTGCCACCAAAAGTAGCAGGAGACCAGAAATAAGAAATAAACAACCCCTCTCACCCCCAAAACTTGCCCCCTCTCCAATACCACCTCAAGTCTACCCTACAGCAAGACACCACAAAAGTACCAATCTGGGCTCCTGGGCACTACTGAACATAACGCCCTCATGTCAAAGAGGAAGAACCCAGCCAGCAGAATGAATTCCTTAAAAACTAAAACTCCTCAGAAAGAATAGGAAATTTATCAAGACAGCTTCTTAGACCTACAAGTTTCCGAATTAAGTGACAGAGAATTTGAAGTAGACATTCTAAAGACTGTGAGAGAAATGAAAACATACTGGCAGAGCACCATGGCTGACATAAACAACATAAAAAAGGACATGAATGACATAAAAAAGGAATTTCATGAACAAAAGGAACAATTTAACAAAGAAATTCAAAACATAAGGAAGATTGAGGTGGAAAT
>PVJL010013557.1:0-10743 GCA_004026885.1 Lyroderma lyra
GACAACTGGGCAGCTCAGGCACGTCCAGGTCTCGGGGAGGCAGGTTCTGCCTCTTGGAACTGGAACCACCGAGGTGAAGCCCTAACGAGACAGGACGGATGCTCCCCGAGAGCTCTCTCGGGAGTCGGAAGGAGAGAGGACAGAGCTTAGGGACGGCACGCGATGGGAGCCCCCAGGGCAGCCCCCGCATGGCCCCTTGGCCTGCCTCTGGCTCTGGACCAAACACCCCAAGAAGCAGGAGTGGGGGAGCCCAGCAGACGAGTTCGCTCTAAATAGCGGGGACCTGGGAGGCGACGGGGACCGTCTCTGCATTGAAGAAAGCCGACGACTGAACACAGTCAGAACTTAACCGTCGTAGACTGGAGGGCTGTAACCGCCTGTCCCCACGGTCACCTCCGGGGCTACGGCGACAGCGGAGCCCGGGTCGCGGCCCGCTCCCTGGGAAGGCAGCTCGGGGCGGCTCCGCCTGGACGGCGCCCGGTGTCACGGAGACGACTCCTCCGACGGCGCCCGGCAGCTGCCGTGACTTCCGGAGGAAGAGCCTCAGCGTTGACGGTAACGCAGATGCGGGCACACCCGTCCGGAGGGACGGACGGGGACGACGTCCCTGGCAGTTACTGTGCCGGCCCCCAGCTCCTTCTTTACCCAGCAGCCACTGAGAGTCACGCGTCCATTCCTCACGGACCCGCCGCCCTAGCCACCACGTGCGGCAGCGAGCCCGCCGCGACCCGCCACCTGCCCACGACGAAAGGCGTTGCACCTCCTGCCCACCCAGCCTGCCAGCTGTGGTCCTGACCCACAGACCTCGGGGGGACGTGTCCCTCAGCACGCGGTGGCCCGTCCGGACGACAGACTGTTGTTCTGCTGGGAAGAACTGAGCCATGAAGCCAGGAAAGGCCTGTAGGAACCTTAAGTCACGTGACCGAGCGAGCAACGCCAACCTGGAACGGCTGCGGGCCGTGTGACCCCAATTCCGGGAGAGGCAGAGCCGTGGGGACAGTGACAGGCCCGTGGGTGCCGGGGGTGGGGTGGGGAAGGATCAGCAGGCGAAAACCCTCCACGCCGTACGACAGTGATGGACGTGTGTCATCACACCGTTTCCAAACCTAGAGAACGTGTGTCCCCAAGCGCGACCCCTGGTGTCAGCTCCGGACCCCGGGCCATCGTGACGCCGCCACGCAGGTTCATCTGTTGTTACGGATGTCCCCTCCGGTGGGGACGCTGCGGGGGGACAGGGTGTGTTGGGGGTGAGGAGCTGCGTGGGACCCCCGTCCCTTCCTTCGATTTTGCTGTGAATGCAGAACGCTGGTGGAAAATCAGAGCCTCTTAAATACACGCGAAAAAGGCGGAGAGGTGAGGCCCCTCCGCGCCGCGCCGCGCCCCGCCTGGCGGTCAGCGCGCTCGCTCACGCGCGTCGTGTCCTTCGCTGCGTCTCGGCGCTCGGTGCGCGCTCCGTGAGCAGCGGCTGACGCGCGACGTGAGCGGGGTGAGAGACGGGCGGGCGGCCAGCGCCGGTTTCCGTGCGTCCGCAGTGCCCAGACCTCGGGGCCGGCCCACGGGCCGCCGCCGCCTCGCGTGGCGGCTAAGACTGGGCGGTGCCGCGCCCCCGCCTGACGCGTGCCTCAGCGAAGTCACTTCTGTAATGGGACGAGGACGGGGGCTTGCGTCGCCGTGTTGTGACCAGGACTACACTGAGCGCACGTGGGAAGGTGTATGAATGCACACTGCGCGCCGCGGTCCCACCGGGCGTCGTGGGAATCTCTCGTGCCGCTTAGCACGGATCGAAACCCCCTTGTACTAAGGGTCACGCCGGTGAGTCTCACCCAAACCCACGGAGTGAACAGGACACTCGGCCCTAGTAGCGCAGGCGCTGAGGAGCTTACGTAGGGCGGAGCGCAGCCTGAACACGGGGATCCGAGCATGGAGAGTTCTAGAAGACGTCCCCCAGGCTTCATTAACTCTGGCAGTACTGGACCTGGGAAGGAGGCAAAGCACGTTCAACACAAGCTTCGACTCGGACCACTCAAAGCAGTCTTCGAGTTCCAGGTAAATCTGAACGTGAGTCGGAGCCCGACGACATCATCTCGTGGTCAGGCCAGGTCAGCCCTGCGCGTCCACCTGTCCGACGCGCCGTGACAGTGACGTGTGACTCTGTCCCCATCCATCGGCGTTCATCCACGGACGTTTGGACAGAATGAAGTGTATCTAGGAGGTGAAGCTGAATTGCATTTATTTCTTTTTTTTTAAAAAAAGTTGCGAATCAGACGGAACCACACTCCCGAAAGCAGCGACTCCTGTGTGGCCACATCCTGTCTGTCCAGGGCCACAAAGTGCCCACTGAACGCTGTTGTTCAAATAAGCGAGCTCTCCCACAAAGGCTGAATTAAGCTTCTCTTTCACTCATCAGACTCCCTCTAAAGCACTCACAAATTACAATAATGTGTTTTACAGCTTCTGAATGACGCTAATTCCAGGCAATTCTACACACGTCCTGTGAATAGTGTCTCATCATAGTAAAATACGTGCGATGCGTTTCAGATATAATGGCTTTTCACAACAAAATGCAAGGAATTCTGCACCAACAAAGCTCTTTGTCAAGAATTACACCCAGACATGACGCGGCTCACAATACTTTTAATCTTCACTCCTTTTTTTATTTCCCTACAAAATTTAGTTTGTCACGCACTGGTTTGTCACTGACTCAGGGTCACATGCTGTGAAATGGGGGACGCACATCACATCCTGTTCTGTTGTGAAAGTTTCTCGATCCTGAACTTGACGTTTAGGGCAGGTGCTCAGCTATGAAGTCACTGGCCTGAGCGCGTCGACCCAGAGAGAAACCAGGTGCCGCGTAAGGACCGGGAGCTCCGCAGCCTCCGGAAGGGGAAGGCTGAGATACTCCTGCACCCTCTGCCCGCAGCACCCTCACCCCCGACGGTCTCCGATTCCAGGGGAAGAGGCTCTGCCCGGGCACAGGACCCTCTCAGCAGTGCCGTCCACCCAGTCTTCATGCACAATCTGGAAGTCCCCGAGAGCCCCCAGGCGGGACCTGGTGGGACCTGCATGAGGAGCTGAGTCCTCGCGGAGAAAAGCACTAAAACCGCCGGACAGCTCCAGAGAGGTGGGAATGGGAGCGGACTTTATCCCGCACACGCAAGAGGCCACGAGGACACGATCCACAGCAACACTAGGAGGCGAGGACAGACACACGTGGACCAGGCCTCGCAGGGCGGGGCCCCTCGGGGAGGGACAGGTCATGGGGACTGTGATGACAGGAACACCCGAGTGCCAAATAACAGGTGGGAGCTGGCAGCCTCAGTCCACGAAGATCTGTGCCCCCCGTGTTCATCGCAGCCCTACGCACGGTGGCCGAGTCGTGGGCACAGCCAGCGTGTCCTGTGAGAGGCGACTGGCTGGAGAAGCTGTGGTGCATTCCCACACTGGAATAGCCTCAGCCACGAGAAAAGACGAAACCTCGGGCGCGCCATGCACAGCGACACAAGCCAGACAGAAAGCACCAAGAACCACGCGACCTCACTCACGTGGGACTCAAAGCTGAAAGCAACAAAGAACAGAAGCCGTTCACGTTTTCACTTAGCTCCTAACCGTGCCCAGAGACGGGCCGCACCCGCAGGAGCTCGGCAGGGGCAACGGGCTTCTTCTCACTGGTCCGGGGGCACTTCAGCCACACCCGGAGGCGGTGCCCATAATCCTCACGGTTCACGAGACCTCTGATGCTGGGGTCTTACAGCACGACCAAAACCTGATGCGCGTGTCCCGTGACCCCAGGCGCAGTGGCTGCTCCCCGTCACCGGAGACACCCCAAAAGAGACGGACGAGAAGGACCAGGGGGTCACGACTGCCTCGTGGTGTCGTCAGGACTAGACCTTCAGTGACATGTCCCCAGCACCAGGCCCCTCTGCCACCTCCAAGGTGATGTTCAGCCCTCGAAGGCCTGGCCCAAGCCCCACACAGAACCCCCCAGAACCCCCGGGCTCTCCCTATACACTTGCTCCAGCCAACCTGGTCCTGCCCACGTCCTCCAACGGCTGCAGGGCGACTGTCACTCAGGGCAGGTGGCCGGCAAAGTTGTCCTCGTCGTGCAGCCGGACCCGACCCACGCAGTCAGGCGCGCTAACGCGGGTCATCCGCGGTCTCGGCCCGCGATGGGACCTAGTCTTTAAAGAATTCTCGGTGCCACAGCCTGTTGCTAGTATTTCTATTTTGCTTTTTACTCATCCAAGTCACTAATATTGTAGATTTGGGGTTCTAACCCCTGGTGTGACGGCTGATTTCCATTCACTTCCGTGTCTTGAATAAGCTCCTGTTACACTAGAATGTACGTGTATGTGGCTGTACTGCACACACACGCCCGTGAGCACACGCACACGCCCGTGAGCACACACACGCCCGTGAGCACACGCACTCGCACACCCCCGTGAGCACACACATACACACGCACATGCCCGTGAGCACACGCACACGCCCGTAAGCACACGCACTCACACATGCCTGGGATCACACGCACACACCTATGAGCACACGCACACATTCATGAGCACACACACATGCCTGTGAGCACTCGCACACGCACTCACACTCACACACGCACACACCCGTGAGCACACGCACACACCTGTAAGCACACACACTCACACACGCACTTGCAAATGCCCGTGAGCACACACACAAACCTATGAGCACACACACACATTCATGAGCACACACACACATGCCCATGAGCAATCGCACTCGCACACGCACCCGCCTGTGAGCACACGCACATGCACATGCCCATGAGTACACGCACACGCACCTCCATTTTTGCTGTTGAACTGCTGACAGCTCTCCACCCTCACCCCTCCCTCCTCGCCTCTGCCTGCGTCTGGAGAGACCGAGGACGAGGCCTGGGTCCTGGCTGGCTCCTTTGGGGGCCGCAGTAACTCCCACGTCCTCTCAAACCCCTTGGACCTGCCTGTGACACCTGCCCTCTCCTCTGCAAAGACCTCGATGACCTTTTCCTACCCCCTTGGGTGGTGTCGTTAGTGTTCACGTCCAAACCAAATTTTCAGGGGGTCCCTGCTGTACCGACAGGTTGGCTACAACACACGCGCGCACGCTCACACGCACACGCACGCAGACTGCATTTATCTGGGTCTACCCAATTCTGCTTCTGTTGTAGGTTGAGTCCCCACCTCCACACCCCGACGTTGCAGCTCCTCCAAGCAGTTCCTTTTCTGTTGAGACGTTAAGACAGGCGTCCATTAAGTAACCGCACGAGGACACCCAGGACCCGAGCACACGGACCCCCGCGGCCTTCCGCACGGCCGCTGTCTGGGGGTCTCCGGGACACAGCCCCGCGGAGCACAGCCCTGCTGCAGGTTCCCGGAGACTGTGGCGGCTTGGTGACCTCTATGGAGACTGTCCCCAAACGCTTCCCGTAGACTAAAGCCCCGAGCGCTCAGCCTCACGCTTCTGTCCCTTTTTTGCCTCCTTTGGGGACAGTCCCACGGTCCGTGAGTGACAGAAGAGTCGTTTAAACAAGTTTGCTTGCAGCCGCTGTGTTGCTGCCGATCCCATCACAACGGGCGCTTTCACGTGGCGGAAAAGGAAGCAATTCGATTAAAAACCACATTCCGGAAACGCGGAGGGTCTCACCTCAACTCGGACGGCAGTGGACGCAAGCGAACACGGCAGCGTGTGTTTCAACACGCTCTGAGCTGCCTCGAAGTGATGCCGTCACCGAGCATGGAAGCCTGGACGTCACACGTCCGCTGGGACAGCGGGGACACGCATCCTCAGTGACGCGTTGGGGGCAGAAAACGCTCACACAGCGTCCTGTGTGAAAGAAATGAAGGCTGAGGACGCACGTCTGCTACCGCGTTTCTGGGCAGCGAGGTGTGATTTGGGGACATCTGGGTCCCCAAGCGTAAAGCCTTTGAGCGACATGAATGGAAGTCTGTGTCTGAATAGGCCCTGATCTGGCTTATTTGTAAGACTCTGTCGCTTTAATGAAAATAGCCTGAAATCATAAGAAATTGTGACTGAAGGAATTCCATCACCTTTGGAAATTGCCCATTTATGTATAATTTAGGAACCATTTTCTACAAATTCCACACACTAAGCTATCATTTTCGTGAACGAAACGTTGCTTTACAGTTCGCCTGTGCACACTGTAATAGAGACGCAGCAGGAGAACATTCCAGTTCTGACCGAAGTGTCATCTTCCTGAGAATTTAGTCTTGCTCCAGCACATGGTGTCCCTGCTTCCTAACGGCACACGCGGCGCACGCTCCCAGGACAAAGTGTTGGTAGCGGTCACTCTAGTCCATCGTCAGCAATGTGCACCCAGGGGTTCCTGTCAGGGTCCGGGCCCACCTTGGAATCGTTAGTATCAAAGCTCTGGACGACGCTGTTATCAAACCCACACGTGCTCGTGTGTCGTTCTCCTCGGGTGTTTTCCCAGATCCTCGCGGGCACGCCGAGCTGGGCAAAGCCTTCGAGCGATCTTTGTTACTTTGAAGGTGTGACATAACCTCAGACAGGATGACGTCTGTGTTCAAGGACAGGTGGACTGAACCACATAGGTTTTAACAGAACTGTTTAGAGCACAACGGGCTAAGGGGGGAGGGCAGAGGCAGTGACCCCACTGTCACCCTATGAAACCCCAGTCCGGGCATCTGCATTACAAAAGGTGACAAGGAATCAGGAAGCAGTTTCGGAAGTCTACAAGAAAGTCCCAGAAACTGAAAGAACTCAGAGCCGTGTGAGTGAGTGGTTAGGACGAACTGCACACGGGCTACGCCGGCTTGGAGTCGCCCAGAGGCCACGCAGATCGGCCCCCGTCCCACGACGGCGACGAGGGGAAGGACGTCAGAATCGCACGCGTGCAAACAAGCAAACGTGCACGTCCTTCTGGGTCCCTGAGCTGAGGGGGGCCGCTCCCAAGGCAGAGGGACTAAAAATGAAAGGAAGGAGCATAAGACAACGTTGGGTGACCAGAGACACGTTTAATGGATTTATCTGTCACCTCCCCTGAGCCTGTGCAGGTCCCCCTCTCCTGTATGGGCCAGTGGGAAGAAGGGCGGCGTCACTGTCATCTGCAGGAGCGTGCCCGCCGCCAGCTGAGTCACCAGTCCTCCGGAGACGCGCACAGTCACCACCTTCTCTGAGAGCCGGGTGTCCCCCACGCGCCCAAGGAACCCTGACTTTCCTTATCTAGTCCCCAAGCTCTTGGTAGCTTGTGTGAAAGCTGTGCACATTCCCCCTAAGGTGTGCGTGCGTGTGGAGGGGCACAAACATTTTGGTTACAAATTTCAGGGGGTTCCTTCTCCCGTCACTCCCCTCCCCTCACGGGGTTCGGGAATTCAGGGCTGGAGGCTTTGCCGTAGGACGCGCTTCCAAGAAAGAGTAAAAAATGTATTTTCGTCTTGTTTGCTTCTGAGTTCACTTTGCTTTGTTAAGGACATCAGCAACGTGTACTTTTGGGGGGACTACTGACGTTGTGTGCGCCTGTTGTTACGCTGAGACAGGACGTGGGGCACACTGCTCCTTCCGGAAGCTGTCGGGAGCTGCCACAGGCTCAGCAAGACGCGGTGGCGTCCCAGGGCCACGCTGCAGCACGGAAGGGCCTGTCCTCAACACACCCGGGCACCCCCAGAGCGGGCCTGCAGGAACCGAACACCCGCCTGCTGCGCGCGACAGGTAATGACGCCACGGCTCTCAGAGACTCTTTCCAACACGCCCGCGCGGCTCTGGGCTGGGTGGCACACGCCGAGGCTTCCAGACGCACTGCAAGGCGGCGGAGGGCAGTTAGTCCCGCCGCCTCGCGTCAGGGGTTGGCTTGTCTCCTGTACAGACTGGCGACGTTTTCGTAACAGGAGATTCTGAGGGTTGTAGCAGCATTCATTTCTGGGGGAGAAGGCTGACTTTGAGGACCGTCTACGATGCCTCCATACTCAGACACTTAGTCTTGCAAATAAGGAGGACACGCGCCTCTTCGTGTGTATGTGGTTTGTACTGTGCGCGCTGTTTCGGCTACGCCGAATCTTTGGACTTGTGACAAAAGTTACAAAAATCTACTTTACTCTGGGAAAGATGCACAATTTAGCCTGCGAGTTAGTCTTAACATAGAAAAATAAAAATAAAGGAGAGAAAGAAATTACATGGGTGCACAAGATGAGGGCTGTCCCATGAAAGTCCCCATGGCCACAGCTGCTGAGACCCCAAGGCCCGCGGTGGGGTCCTCAGGAGGACGCGTCCCACCTCCGTGTTCTTCATAAACGTGTACTAACGTCCCTGGGAGTCCCCTCTGCCTGCACGTGCAGATGGCCGTGGCGCTCACCCACGATGAGCACTGGGGCCACACAGCAGAGGAAGGATCCAGAAGAAGACATTCGGGCAGGGCATCGTTTTTGTCCTGTTTGAAGAAGGTGACGAATCTGTGTTGGGCCACGTCCGTAGCCATCCTGGGCCGCGTGCCACTGGACAAGCTTTGTCTAAACACTGGCGAGGAGACTGCCCCAGGCCAGCGGTTCCAAGCACTGCGCTGAGGAGTGGCGCTAAACGAGCCCACAGCAGCTGTGTCCTACTGAGGACGTGGGGCGTCACTCGGGCTGCTGCAGGCCCCAGCAGATGGCTTCTGGGCTGTTGCAAAGGGCTCTGTGCTGGTTCCGGGGAATCGGAACCATCTGCCACTCCGCGGAAAGCGTCACTCCTGCTTTCTCCGTCCCCTTGGCGGTAAATCACAGCCTCGCCTGAGAAGTCTGACTTTGGGAAGTCCCAGGGGACGTCAGCACGCGGAAGGTGACCTTTGAAACACGCGGTGCGAGCTCAGGCCGTGTGGTAATTCACGGGTCTCCCGTGCGGCCCCCGGCCCGCTGTGAGCTGGGCACGGCTTCTGTCTGCACTGGGGAGGGCCCCGAGAAGCACTGCGCAGCCTTTCGAGGCCACGTCCCCGGTCAGTGACAGAATCGGGACGGACGTCCCGGCCCCGTGACTGTAACACCGCAGGATTTTAGCCGCAGAACTGGAAGGGATTTAGGAGGGATTAACCTTGTTGCTCCTCCTTGGTTTTGGAGAAGAGAGAACTGGAAGCGGCTCAACGCTGAGCGGCTCACTCCCGTCCCCGTCATGCAGTTGTGGAGTCACAGGGCAAGGACACGATTCCGGCTGGAGGGTCACGTCAGTGTGTTCCCCGCCGCCCCACACGGCTTCCTGTGGGGACCGACGGCCAACGGTACCTCATGAGACGTCGTACCTCACTGCAAAACGCCAGCCCGAGTGACAGCTCTGCCCGCGACACGCATCACGACGACGCAGTGCATCCGATCTGCAGAGTACGACACTGCTGGTGCCAGTTCTCGGATTCTCAATCCAGTATCAAGCCGTCCAGCTGGCCCAGTGGGTCTCCACCTTCCTAACGCCGCGGCCCTGTAATACAGTCCCTCACGGTGTAGTGGCCCCCATAACGTTATTGTCGTTGCTACTGCATAGCTGTCATGTTGCTGCTGTTATGAATCGTCATGTAAATATCTGACATGTGTTTTCCGATGGTCTTAGGTGACCCCTGTGAAAGGATCATGCGACCCCCAAAGGGGTCGCGACCCACAGGTTGAGAACCACTGGTCTAGACCGTTCTGAGCCGCATCAGAGACGTCTTACTTGGTTTTACCCATTTCTTATTAGATGGATCGCTGTAGTGTTTTTCTACAGAATTTAACGCTTCTCCCTTTTTTACACGATTTTACAACGGGTCACGCAGTCGAGACCTCACCGGTTTGCCGGCCGTCCACTCAAATACTCAGCAACGAGGGCGCGGGCCTTGCGCCAGAAGTGGTTTCCCTACGCGGCGCCGTGCACGCCTACCGCTTTTTATGTATCTGCCTGTGACTCCGCTCGACTAAGCAATTTTCCTTAACGTCAACCTCGATGAGCAAGTAAGCACTAAGGCAACGTTTAAACACTGAAGTAACACATGGGTAGCTGCATCTGAGTAGGCGAAGCCAGCGAGCACGTCGTAATTAGTTTCAGTGCCTGCGTTGAGTAAGTTTTCTCTCCAAAATTCTGCATGCGTTTTTTTAATTGTTACTTTAGCAGGATCCATCTAGGAAACACCCCCCAATTCACTGCAGGAGATTTCCCAGTGAAGTTTGCTGAATACAACGCGGCAGAGTTTAATGGACATGCATTACCCCAACATAAACTTTATGTATTTTTCTTAAATAAATTGTGATCTGCAAATATTTCCAGTGCTATCTTAGACGTCAGTCTTTGAGAATGTGGCATAATTGATCCGACATTAATAAATGAAATTTAAAGTGAATATGAGACTTACAAAAATTTCTAAAACAGTAGGGTCAGTAGTTTTGTTTCTCAAAATCTAACAAAGCTGGCAAAAGAGGCATTAAATAAATGGTGACAGGAGGGTTGACTTTGGGTAGTGAGGACACAACATAGTGTACAAATGTCAGTAAGTAAGGCTCTGCAATCCTACTCCTATAGTAAGGCTCTGCAATCCTACTCCTACGGTAACTAAGGCTCTGCAATCCTACTCCTACGGTAAGTAAGGCTCTGCAATTCTACTCCTACGGTAAGTAAGGCTCTGGAATCCTACTCCTACGGTAAGTAAGGCTCTGCAATCCTACTCCTATAGTAAGGCTCTGCAATCCTACTCCTACGGTAAGTAAGTCTCTGCAATCTTACTCCTATAGTAAGGCTCTGCAATCCTACTCCTACGGTAAG
>PVJL010013557.1:10843-31947 GCA_004026885.1 Lyroderma lyra
AGTAAGGCTCTGCAATCCTACTCCTATAGTAAGGCTCTGCAATCCTACTCCTACGGTAAGTAAGGCTCTGCAATCCTACTCCTATAGTAAGGCTCTGCAATCCTACTCCTACGGTAAGTAAGGCTCTGCAATCCTACTCCTATAGTAAGGCTCTGCAATCCTACTCCTACGGTAAGTAAGGCTCTGCAATCCTACTCCTACGGTAAGTAAGGCTCTGCAATGCTACTCCTACGGTAACTAAGGCTCTGGAATCCTACTCCTACAGTAAGTAAGGCTCTGCAATCCTACTCCTATAGTAAGGCTCTGCAATCCTACTCCTACAGTAAGTAAGGCTCTGCAATCCTACTTCTATAGTAAAGCACTGCAATACTACTCCTACGGTAACTAAGGCTTGGCCACACTCCTCACTCCCTCGTTCACGTTACAGTCATCTTCTGCACGACTCACCCCACTTCTGACTTGGGGGAGGAAAAGGAACAGATCTGTGTCTGATTGATCGTTGCACCCTTCAGTGGATGAATACCAAATGCTCAATAAACATTGGATATGAACCAATACACTCCAATAATTACCTAATTACTTAAAGGAACTCCCCAGGAGAGGTCACTAAGTCACCCCCCAGCGCTGCCTGTCCCTTCCCGTGCAGATACATGGGTAGAGTAGTTATCGCCGAGTTTGTTTGTTTGTCCTGATATTTATTTATGTGCTGAACTTCTGAAATTTCCATCTGTTTATTTTATCTCTTTTATGTTTAGGCTCACAATCCAACTTGCTTGAGTAACTTCATTCATAAGACAAATCAACTAAATCTGTTTAATAAAAAATGCCTACTCTGTGTGATTCTCTCATTACTTACATCAATACTTGAACGCAATTGTCTGCATGTTTTTACATAAATTATGTTTCGTGCAAGACACAAGATTTTGTGCTCTTTTCTGAATAATGTAATAATCAGCACCCTCCCTTTGAATATCATAGTGTAGTAGCACCAAGGAAACAGACAGTATTTTCCCATAAAGGAAAGACAACGCGCATTGCTTGAAGTGCCTCCTTGCAGGAGCGGGCTTCCCAGGACAGCTACCCGTGCAGGCCGTTTTGGGAGGTGAGCAGCTCCCTCGAATGTGACAAGACGGGCCTGGAGGACCTGCAGGTGCCTTTTACTAAGGAAAAATTGCCGCTCCACCTGCACTGTGCTCAGGACCAAGCGAAGAGGGTCTGGATTGTCCAAAGCACGCGGGGGCTGTCGCGCAGCTGCGCCGTGCAGCACGTGGGACCGCTAGGCATCTGGAAGTGGCCAATGTCACCGAGACGGTGGATTTCAAGTGTAATTTAAAGTAAAATGGAGCCTAGCGGCTTCCGTATTGGACATCACAGCTGAACTAAGTCAGACCCCAAGTCACAACGTACGCGCTCTCCTTTGTTTGGCAAAAAAAAAGCAAAAACAGGAGAGGGTTTGAGGGTCTGCAGCTTCCCCCACCTCCCATGTGGTCCCGCTGCAGAGGAAGTGAAGGTCGGCACCCCGGAAACCCCCCATAAGCGGGCATCTGAGATGGCCCTGGGCCCCGCGCCCTCTGCCGTCCCTGCCGCTGTGCAACACCAGAACCCGGATGGGGGGACCCTCACAGACGCCCTGTGGACGCCCCCTCCCTGACCCGCACGCCCCCTCTTCGCCGCGCACCCCTGCCCGGCCACGCAGGCCCCTCCCCGCCGGGCACGCCCCGCCCCGCCACGCAGGCCCCTCCCCGCCGCGCACGCCCCGCCCCGCCGCGCACGCCCCGCCCCGCCGCGCACGCCCCTCCCCGCCGCGCACCCCTGCCCCGCCACGCAGGCCCCTCCCCGCCGCGCACGCCCCGCCCCGCCGCGCACGCCCACTCTCCTCCGCGCTCGCCCTTCTCCAGTCCAGTCCCCTTCCCTTGACCACGGGCGTCACCCAGGACGCAGCATGGGGCCCAGCGGCTAGGACTCGCTTTCCAGACTGGGTTACACAGAGGCTGTGGCTTCCTGTTCTCCGTGGGTGGCTTGCCCGGCGACGGGCCCGCGGCCTGACACAGCGCGGCCCCCGTGGGGGGAGAACACAGCTGCCCCCCAGCACCTGCATGCGCTTGGTGGCAGATCCCCACACGAGGTTGGACTGCACCCCCGGATCGGCCATGGGAACGCCCAGGGGACTGGCGGCTGCAGGTACGGCTGTAGAAAAAGCAGTTCAGTGGTACTCAGGGAGGGATGGGAAGGAGGACTTCCTGCAGGACCTCGGGAGGGACGGGCCACCTCGTAGGTACAGGGACCGTGACGACGGGGAGACTGAGGGCCCAATTCCGAATATGGCGTGCAAAGTGGGGGTTCACAGCCCTGGAGCAGGGTGGGGTCAGAGTGGGGAATCACTGGGAGAAACTTCAGAGGTGGTGGGGGAGGACTCCGGGCTAACCCCACCTGGCACGGGTCCCACCAAGGGCAGCCAGGGGACCAGACACCCCCCAGGACCCCATCAGCCCCTGAGGGTGCTCAGACACCCAGGGCGGGGGTGCCCATGAACAGGACGTGGCAGGGTTCTTGCTGAAGTACACAGAGGACCTCGAAGAAGGTTCAGGAGCCTGAGAAAGTCCCACCTAAGCCACGATTGGATTTCTGACCCACGGAAGCCACGGCAGCGTACATGTGTGTGGGGTTTGCAGCCTGTTGCTAAGTGGCCCTGCTAGTAACGGGCGCCGTCGGGACACCCGCAGTGGAGGTGTCGGTACAGGGTTGCTAGATGTAACCAATAAACTGCAGGACAGCAGGTTACATTCCAATTTCACGTGAACAGCCACTGGGCTCCTAGTAGAAGTGTACGCCGTGTGATACTCGGGACACACTTGGACCCACAAAACATCTGCTCTTTATCTGAAATTCAGATTTGTGTAGGAATTCTGGACTGTACCTGGCAGCCTCCACGGGGAAAAGAGGGAGGGAAGTTTTCACGGTGGGGGTTTGGGTGCAGACAGATCACACCCCCAAAAAGTGCTCGGGGAAGCACTGATGTTCACGAGCACGACAGCTCAGGAACATGCGGTGGCTGTCACGGATCTGAGGTCGAGTCCTTAATTTCGTATTGACGTCCTCTAAATGATTATCGATCGCTCTCGGAGATGCCTGTGGGACTGGAGCCACTCGCCTCTCTCTGCTCCTCCCTGAGCACCCGGGCTTCCTTTCGCGTGAACCACGGGCGTCTTTCGCTGACGTTCCCGTCCCTCTTTCGTAGATAAACGCTGCCAAGAACAATAGTATCGGAGGATGCGGTGAGACCTTGGCCATCAGGAAAGATCATGGTGGAAAAGTGATTTTTAATTACTTCTTACTCAGGAAAATGTAGCTGGAGTCACGGAGGTGATATCACAATGTCAGCCAATTAAATAAAACCATTTGCATTTAATTGCCTCCACAGCAGGGTCACAGCCTCCGGAGAGAGGCTCTTCCCTTGTTTGGGCTGGAGCTGTCTGTGCCATTTACCTGCCCACACTGCAGGGCTTGAGTCTGGTCTTGCTTTTCTTCCCAGGGGTGGGGGACGCGGGCTTTCCGGAACCTCCAGCCACGAACGCCTCCATGTTTTGTATCACGTGGCTGGGTACTTTCCGGACAGCCCTCGGATTTTCATTGTGCAACGGAATGCTTCCCATTAATTGACATCTGTGTTGAGATAACAGGAGCATCCGAACTTCAGATATTCAGCTGACTCTGACGCATTCTGAGGACAAAGCTGATAGCAACCCAGTGAGTAAAAGTGAGCACTAGGACAGCACGCGGTTTGCTTCCGAGGTAACGTGAGGACAGCCAACGTGACAAAAGGCCAGGCCATCATCACGGCATCATTTATGACAGCGCAAACTCGAAATCAGACAATTCCAATGACACAGCGATTCACATACACGTCGTGCGTGAAATGAAGTTTTACGTTAAAGAGGAGGAATGCAAAACTATTTATACCACAGTTACACGATAACTGCCCGGGGGGTATGTTCACGGGGAGAAAACCTGGGAAGTTACAGGTCAAAATGCTGACGGCAGGGTGATGGGGCTCGCGGTGACGTCACATTTAATGATTTCCAGGTTCTGTGTGGCCACCACATAGCTGCAGCCATCTGGCATCACGAAATGGTCACGGGTCTGAGGCTCCAAGAGTAACCCTAAACCAGCAGTGTCAGCATCGTCTCGGAACTTTCTGGAAACTCCCTATGGCAACCAGACGACTGTGGCCTCTGGGCTCTGGGAAGCTGCCCTGCTGACCCTGAGGTGGGGAAGGCTGGGAGCCGCTGGTGTCCTGGGACCTCCTCCGCGGTGGGGAGGGCCCTGGGGTACTGCCGGCCACCCCCATGGCCTCTCCTGTCCTCTGGGGGGCTCGCTGTGGGACGTCCGGGGCCCCACGGAGCGGGCGCAGGGCAGCTCCCACGGAATGCCCGTCACTGCCTTTTTTGGGACGGAACGTCACAAGTCCAAATGCACGGGGGGCGCGGGGCAGAGACCCTGCCTCCTGATGGGAGGAGGGAGAAAGCCCCATTCAGACTGTCTGCCCGCCCAACTGGCTGCTGTGACAAAGTGACCAGGGACTGGGGACCTAGAAACAACAGCCACTCTCCACGCTGCAGCGTTGCCAGGACAGGCCTGCCCTGCGTTACCTCAGGGCCCAATGCGGTGACAGTGGCTTGTCACAGTCAAGGAAATGGAGGGGAACCCAAAGGGGGCTGCTGAAAACAACACCCCCAGCACACGCTGGAGAGGACGCAGGTCCCGAGACACAGCACCAGGTGCACAGCGCAGCCCAGAGCACGGGCTCCGGGCCCCACGAGCAGGAGGCACGCGAAGCACAGAACACACCCCCGGACGCCGATCTCAACTCGCATTCGTCCTAAATCAGGACGACCACCTCCTGCTACACTAGTACGAGGTACTGAGTATGAGCACGACGACGTGCTTCACTGACTCCAAGTGCCCAGAGTGGGGTTCTTCACCTTCGTTTTTATTTACACCCTGTTGACCAGGAGAAAAGTTAATATTATTTGAGTAAAATTGACTGAATTCATTCCTACTTTTTAATGCAACCCTGCTTCAAATATAAAGCAAAGTGAACAAAAACACATTTTTACTGAAATAATAAGCATTGCAGTTTTTGAAAAAGATCCATTATTACAAATAAAATGATCAATTTTCCTTTGCCTCTACTGATTTTATCAGGATTTCACAGATAGAACCACAAAGTCAGGACAAGTGTTTCACTAGGTGTCTGGGGTGTGTGTGTGTGTGTGTGTGTGAGAGAGAGAGAGAGAGAGAGAGATTAAGTAAACACAAACTCATACACACTCAAAAAGACATAGATACCTAAACACACACACACACATCACATCTATTTTAACCTACTTCAATCTTTCAATTTTAAAGCTCACCTACAGCAAGAAATAGAATTAAGGCAGAACTATAAAAACAGAGAACAAAAAAAAAAATAGACATTATCTATCGCCTGGTATTACTTCGAGCCTGCCTTTCGATCGGTTTACTTCTAAACTGATGGACACCTTAGGAGAAGAGAAAGGAGACACGCGGGATTTCTCCATTCTTTGTCCATTAGGAAGAGGGTGAAGGTAACAGGCTTCGACCAGGTTTTAGCACATCGATTCCTGGCATCCCTAAGCACCTCCCAACAACGTATTTCTGGCCCAAACTAAATAATCTTCATGTACTTCCCAGAAGAAATCAGTGCTCATCCCGCTCGTGTAACGGGCTAATAACATATGTGCCTCAAAGGACTGCTTTAATAATTCAGTGAGACCATAGATAGTGCTGCCTGGCAGATAATATGTGCTCAGTAAACGCTTGTTCCTCTTACACTCAGGGGCGTGTGACCACAGGAGGAAGTTGCGTGGACACGAGTGACTCGTGCACACTCACTCCGCAGGACGGAACACTACCGGATGTCTGAAACTCTCAGACTGCGGTGTGCTGTCGTTTTACATCTATTTATTAGAAAGAAACCTACTCTATCAATAACAGAACATCAGGATTGTCCCCGACTAAAGGGAGGAAACAGCCAAGCAAAGAATGCAGATGCGAAAGGGAGCCCACACACCGAGACGGACTCGGGTCCTTCTCCCCAGAACCCCGACCTGCACGTTTGAGAGTCAGACCTGTCGGAAGCCTCAGCGTCTCCATTAGCACAGACGTGGCCAGCGAGGCCCGAGTCAACGTCTGCAAATGCGGAGGGGTCATTGGGCACGAGGGATCGTGCGTGTGGTTCCGATACGGTCACCGTGACGCCACCGGCAGGTGTCACACACACATCACAGTCAGGCTCTGTATTTAGGCAACTGCCCTGAAAAACACAGAGCTGACTGTGTCACTGCGAAGTTCTTGGTGACTACGCGGCGTACCAAAGCCCCGATGCACTGCGGGGACACGGGGGTCCGTGCCGTTTGGAAGACCAACCGCGGCAGTTCTCAACACCCGAGCAGCACACCCAAGACTGGATTCTGCGGGGGGAGTAATACCCCGGTGGAAAACCAGGGGTAACTGGAGAGGTTCAACACGAGTTGTTCGGGCCGGCGGTTACTGTCCATGTGATCTAACTAGTAACCGCTCCCCCCGCCCCGTCTGGAGTGTAATGGAGCCACCCAGTAAGGAAGGTCAGCACGTACCACAGCCACATCTGTGACCCGGTCTAGACGGTGGCTTCCCAGGACCTCTGACCCCCCAGATGTCTGCTGCTCAGCTGCTGGTGGCAATCTGAGCACCTCTCTGTGGCCAGGCGTTTCGGGTTTGCCTGTCACGTGATGTGCTACAGCTCGGCCGCCCCACGTCCACGTGCACAAGTGAAGTAAATTCCACGGAAGTTACGTCTTTGCCAGGTCTGTCCGCCGAGCAGGCACGATTTTACATTTCCTTGCAGCTGTGACTACCAATCACCCGGCAGTCAGCAGAGAGATGTGAAACAACTGGTTCATGGGAAAGAACCTTTTAAAAATGTCTTTTAGAAAGACGATTACAGCAATAAAATAACTTATTCTTGAAAACCTACGTTTTGTAACCCGGGGCTGAGGGACACGGTGCCCACACGGACGGCAGGGATGCCAGTCTCTGAAAACTTGCAAACCTGGGTGGGCGTGCGGGCCCGGAAGCCCCGAGCGAGAGCGGGGTACCCGGTGCTCCTGACGCGCTCCCTAACGCGGCCCCCTCATCACCTGGCCCCTGACAGATGCATCTCACAGACACGGATCACGATTTCCAAAGCAGAGGACACACGCACAGAGAAGGGGGAGCACGGAAGCGCAGCGAACCGTGGAAAGGCCGCTGCGTTACACCCACGCCGGGGTGCGGCCAGGGGCAGAGGTCACGTGTGCATTCAGCGCTCGGCGCGGCCAGTGTGCCCAGCTGACATCTGGTCCACGCAGCACTCGGGGACATCACGTGTGTCCCCTAAAACCGAGCTCGCCCAGCAGGTGGCCACGCAGGCCTGAGTGCTCACGCAGCAGCAGCCGCCCCCATCCTCACTGACCTGGAGCGTGTGGACTGGGAGGACACGGGGGACAGTCACAGGGGAGTGCTTTGTGGCACGTGTCATTATCATCGTTTCCAACACAGAGCGACGTGGACGAGGAAACCACAGGTGCGCCGGGGCCACTGGCGGGCTTTGAACCCTGGCTTTGCACCTGTGGTCTCCGTGACCTTGGATGAGTTATTTAACCTCTGTGTGTCCTGCTTTCCCCATCTTACAACAGCAGCGGCTGTCACCGGTCTATCACGAAGATCGAATGGCGCGGGGCTCGCGGAGCTTAGGACGGCGACCGCACCCAGGAACGACCATAAATCCTGTGTGTGAGACACAGCCACTTGCTAAGCCGTGCACACTGGGGCTTCAAGGACCCAGAAGCCACTTAGGGAGTCAGGACACAGTCGTTCTGCTAACTGAAGTATTTCGTCTGCTACGTCGGGGGGCCGGGCTGCGGAGCTGCACACGCGTCATTTCACTGAGTGGACGGCGTGTCGTCGCTGTAGGAGGGGAGACTGCAAAGTTACGGGGGGGTGGGGGGCGTGTGCCCGAGTGAGGGTGCCGCAGGCTGACCAGACGAAGGTACTGTCCCATCGCAAACAGGACATGTGGTCAGCCTGGCCTCACTGGGCCAAATTCAGGGTGTCAGGAGGCTGGCCCCACGCACCACATGAAGCAGGACAGCACCGTTGTGCTCGGTCCTGTTGGAAACGGGACGTCTGGTCGCCTGGGATGGGCCCATATCCACCTCCGAGGCCTGGGAGCCCCGCCCAGGGCTGGTTCCCCACACGGGGGCTCAGGGAGGCAGCAGGGGCCCGGCACAGCCCTGAGCCCCAACCCCTGTGACCTGGAGCAAGTTCTCAGGACCCGGGCTTCCTGCCTGTGAAATGAAGGTGCCCCGACGTCCAACTGTGACCATGACATGCAGCTCAGAGTGGTGACAACCGGGAACTTCATGAGAGGACTTGTGACCGAGGATGACAGGAGAGGGAGGATCTCAGGGCCGCTCGTCTCAAACGTGCCCCTTCAGCCGTCCGGGGTGAGTGCTGGCGCCCCCGCGGCTCCACAGAACGTTCCGGGTGTCTTACGCTCCAGGGCAGGTGACATGACTCCTCTGACGCTGACGCAGATGTTCGGGACGGGGAAAGACGACCCCTCAGGTCCCTTCCAGGCCTGGAGGGCTCTGTGACCCGCCTTCACTGTTGTAAACCCGATTCGTGTGTCCTTTTGTGGCATGGGACCCACCTCGCTCTGCACTATCCGGGGACATTGCTGAAGTCTGTCCAGAGACACGTGAGTATGTCCCCATAAATCGGCGCGAGCTTACGCCAGACACTGAGAAATGGTTTCTAGGAAAAGGTGTGTGGCTCCAGCCACAGCACGTGCAGGAACTACCGGGACACGACGGCCTTTAAATGGCAAACGTCCACGTCCAGGCGCTCTTGGATGGGTGTTCTGCTCGGTGCGAAGCAGGGGACCAGCGTTTGGTACCAACACGCACGGGCAACGTGCTGTCCCTGAGCAGGGAAGGAGGCAGGCAGGGTCCCCCCAGAACGGCGGGCCTGCTGACAGGCCCCCCAGAACGGTGGGCCTGCTGACAGGCCCTCTCGGGCCGTCTCCCATTTTCGCTTCCTCGGGTCGGGGCCACCCTGTGACAGGGTCACGCGGTCCTTGTACTGACGGCACAGGCGGCGCACTGCACTCCCGCCCCCCGGTGTTTCGCCGCCTCTGAAGCCAAAGCACCTGGTCACACGGGTGATTCAGAGCCAATTGAATCGTGGTCGCTGGCAGCACGCACGGACGTTCATTAGAAACACACGTGTTAAGGCGTTAGCACGTTGGTCCTAAAACACGTGAAGTGCACGTAACCCCTTTAAAGACCACGTTGGCATAAGGGACACGTCCATTCATGTGAAATGTGACTCTGATGACCCGGAGGAAAGGCTGCCCAATTCTCAGAGGCCACCCCCGCCCCAGACTCTGCCAGTGCCCTCCGGGGGCCCTGCCCCTCTGATGGGACAGTGGTCCGTGCCCGGTGACAGGGACGCACACTGAGCAGCCCTGCTTAACAGCCCGTGGGCCGGAGGCCATTCGCAGACGCCCAGGACGGCTGCTTGCACACGGGCTTTGGAAGGAAGCGCGGGGAGTCTGGGACGGACGAGGGTCTCGGCGTTAATGGCTGCTGAACGCTGACAGGTTGGCTCCCTTGCTGCCCCCCAAACAGCCGGCGTCTGCGTTCAGTGGGTCGGGTGCAGTTGGGGCGGACCCTCCGTCCGTGTCCCCTGGGGTCCCCTGAAGCCCCCGATTCCATGCGCGAGGTCCGAGTTCTCTCCAACGGAGAACGTAAAACTCTTTAAAACCAGTTTTTGTTTTTAACCTTCTAGACTCTGTAAGCACGAGGACAGGTAAACAATGTCATTCTTCAGTGACAGAAAGGGGACAGGACACACGTTCATCAGGAGGGGAGGTGACGGAACCTCAGGATGCGTGTGGGGGGCGGGCCGGAGGTCAGCACGCACGGCCCACGCGCCGGTGACTGACAGGGACGGAGGTCAGCCCGCCCACTGCCGCGCCCCCCGGCAGGACGCTGCCTCGCACCGCTCGTGCCGCTGCCCAGCGAGTGTGTCCGGGCCGGGCGGGCGGGGGCACGGGGGTGGGCGGCCAGACCCGGCGGGGCTGCCAGGCGGACCGCCACGGCCTTCTCCCTCCGTCGCCCTAAGAGCCCGTGTTCATCCCGGGGGGAACGTCCAGGGGCTCCTCCTGCCAGCCTGCCAGACCCATCCCAGGTAAGCCCTGCAGGTCCCCGGGCTGCGAGGACACACGGGCGCACGCACCGCGCTGTGCCCTGCTGACGCGTGTGCTCACGTCTCAGGGACCCCCCCGGGGGGCGAGCCTGCCTGCGCCGCTCTGCAGAGAACCTCGAATTGTCTCATTTCAGCAAGTCACTTGGAGTCACTCAACATGAAGCCCAGTGCCGGGGGCGTCAGTCAGCGCTAACGGTGACACTAAGGAGAGGCATCACGAAGCCCATGAGTCATTAAAGCCAAAGGACATACACACACATGGACCCTTCAGTGCCCCCCGAGAGGTGCTGGTATCAGACGTGACGTCACGTCAGCGCAGGCGTCTTACACAACGGCGGAGCCCGTCTGCCCGCGGACAGGCAGCCTTCCCTGAGGGCGTTTACGGGGTCCCCCGCTGTGCTCCCCACACGAAGGCGTCCCACGGACGCGTTTGGACTTCCGCGTGTTATGATGGAATAAGAACCTGAGGGAATTGTAATCTGTACCCTAATGAATTCCTTTAACATTAAAAAAGCATCCTGATACATGATGAAAATTGAACTGGCTCATAAAGAAAAAGTTCACCATGTTGCGAAGTGCCATGATGGGTGAAAGGAGCACAGCTCTTTAAAATATTAACGTTTACTTGGCACGTGACACATGGCCTTGAATCAATTCTGAACTATTAAGTCTGACAATCTCAAGAAACATTTTCACTTTGTTCTCTAAAAAAGCGACGGGGGGCCTTGTATAATGACCCGCAAAAGGTCATCCGGGCTCTTTCAGCTTTACTCAAATTAGTATGTATTGTGAGTAGATACGTGGCTTCGACAAGTTACTGTCTCTGTGCCTCAGTTTCCCCATTTATGAAACAGCAGCCACTCACAGTGGGTTGTGACATCCACGAGACAATACTCCACGTGGGGACGGCTTAGAGTAATTAGAACGTGACACAAACGGAAGGCCATGCTAGCGAAGTACGTAAAACAATACAAATTTAAATTTGAAAACCCACCCGGAGGCAACGGCTTTTTTTAACCGAAAGGGACTCAGAGATGATGACCGCCCTTGTGTGTAGTGACACCGGGAGCAGAGCTCCGTGCGGCTAAAAGTGACATTAGTTAGTAGCTCCCAGCCCACGAACTGTGGCACCATAGTCGGAGGGACTTGTCATTACATCTTGTTAACAAGCACGTACGGACGGGACTGGCAGCCGGTCAGCGCTGGTCACTGATCACACAAGATGACGACGAACGCGTGCAACGTGCTGGCGGCGGACCAGACGTGCGTGTGGGGGTGCCGGTCACCAGGGCGTGTGGCACTTCCGCCGGGAGTCGTGGGTCCGCGGCTTCCCAGGGAGCCTCTCCGGGAGGGAGGGAGGCCGAGGAGACACTCAGCAGGCCCCCCAGCCCGCGTCCCCTGTGGACCCCACCCTCTCCGCCCGGCATGGAAGGGCCCGCCTGCTGAAGCCGGTTCCGTTCGCTTCGTGTCTGAGGCTGAGCTGGACTCCGCGTTCCTGCAGGTGAATCAGCAACCTCAGCTACAGCCAAAGTGGATGAAGAGTCAGAGGGCAAGGACAATGTCCCCAAACCATCCGCACCAACAGCCCCCGCCCCCACCCAGGGACGCGTGCGCCCGCGGGTTCCAGGGGGAGTGCAGTGGCGTCCCACTGGCCCCGCTCTCTCACAGCAACACTGTTTGTCATTTCGTCCCAAGAGCCATGACGTACAAATGCGACACAACCAAGTGCAGGTGCCTTCTGAGTCGTCCCTGTAACTGCACCACCAGGCGCGTGGCGAAGGCCCAGAGGTGACGTGGACGGCAGGGGCCAGCAGAGCGAAGGCAGTGCCGTGCGGGTGCGGTCAGTTACCGTCGTGAGGAGCAGGCACGGCCTGTGGGTGGTGACAACCCATACGGCGTACGACGCGCCCACCTCGACCGTCCTGTCGCGGTCCAGCAGGCGCTCTGGTCAGCAACCCGAGCAGGTCTGTGTGGGGACCGCCTGTCTTCCTACAGGGCTGTCCCTGGGACACCAGCAGGCCACCGTCGGAGCCTCTCTCTCCTCCGTGTGACTTCGGGTCGTGACGAGTACCTGCCACGATGTGAAGTGATGGTGGTTGGGGGCTGCACCCTTTGACCCCTGAGCAAGGGGGCTTTTACAGGACTCATCACCCCCCCAGGGGCATTTTGTTCATGCCAGCTTGATGCTGTGACGGGGACATGGCAGGCCACACTAGAGGGACTATTTGCTTGGGAACTGAAGTGAGCCATTGAATCTGCAGGCCTGGATGGCACCAAGTCACCCCAGCCCACTGGGCACCGAGGTGTCAGTGCAGTGAGTGTGCTTCCTCCTTGGCCTTGATTTGCTCTCCGCGCCCTGTACCCCCCAGCACCCACGGGAGAGGCGTCCCTGAGTTTAAGCGACTCCCGGCCAGACTGGCGTGTGGGTGAGCCGTCCCCGTGGTTCAGTGAAAGAGGAATTCTTTGGAGCAAGAAAGGGGCAGCGTTTTCCCGTGTTGAGAAATGGGGCTTTCGAATACACGCAGGGAAGTTCCAGCTGCGGCGACTTTGACATAGTGAGCATTTGAGTACCTGACTGCAGGGGTAAGGTCTCCATGACCAAAGCAGCTCGTCTTCTCCAGATGGGGGGCATGGACCCCCCGAGACGCTGGATTCTAGTGCGTTTCAACGTAATTTGTTTTCTTTGTGATCTGCGTCTTGTGTGCACGTCTGATAGAAACAGGGTTCCAAGAAGGAGCTCACAGACTTTGCTAGAACAGCAGCGTAGGTGGCACAGAAGGGGTGAAACGGTATTTCTGAATGGACTTGCACAGCAGTGTGGCCGCTTCCCCCTTTTGCTTCCATTAACGCCGTTTGGCCCCCGCTTCTCGTCGGGTTCTGCGCGTTCCTGGGTGCATCTGTGTTTCACACGGTGCTGCTGTCCATGTCGGAGTCACACTTGAGGTGGTATTTAAGCCCACGTGTGAAAACACTAAAGTCACAGCTTCCCTGCCTGAGCCGCGGACGTGCACACAGCTTCGGGGATGCGTTTGATGAGTGAGACATCTACTTGCAAAATGCACGGATGAGCTAACGTAGGTGAGTAGCACCTTAGACTGAAAACTGAACTACGCCGTCACGATTCCCCTGCACCTCAGCTTCCTGCAAAACAGCAAACCGAAAAGGCCAACAGAACGAACTACGCGGCACAGTGCCGATGATTCAAATAGCAGCTCGCACCAGCACGGGGCCTCCCTGCTGCACAACCAGCGGTTGGGGGACGGACAGAGCCGTTGCTCGGTGGTTCTCCTGTAGAGCCTGGAGCTACGCTTGGAGTAAGTCACGAATTCAGCCGTGTTCGAGGCGTGAAGCTGCGCGCAGGGAAGTCCACGTTCAGTGGCGTTGATCCGATGCCATTTCTTAAGGATCGGGTCCTTCCATCCTTTAAAAATATTTCACAATGCTCAAAGTGCACGGCTCCGGGGTGCCACTCTGCCCGGATGGGGAAGGGCTGGGCTTTTGTGGGTTTGTACTAGAGAACGAAAGACATCCCAGCACGGCTTCCTGTGACAAAATGCAGGTGCTCGGCTCAAGGTGAGACACGTGGATGACCCACGTGTGGTAACCACCGACCTCGACCAAGGTCGGAAACAATAAGCTGAGTGAGGACCGGTGACGCCCAAACGTCAAGGGCTCTGGCCACCTTGGAATCCGAACCATAGTTAAGTCTGGGTACCCACAAGCATCGCCCGTGTAATTTTTCGGGGGCAATTTATTTGAAGTAATAAGCCCTCAGTGAGATGTGCGTCCTTGGTTGTTGCAGGAGTCTGAAGGTTCAGATGTTCCTCTCCAGCTGCCTGCACGACGTGAAATGTGGTACTGCTGAGGGGGGCGTGTCCAACTGCGGCCCAGGGCGAGTCCGTCACACACGGTGCCATTCCCCCCCCACCCCCCACTTTTTGTTCAGCTCGTCAGCTGTCGTTAGTGTGAGTGCATTTACGCGTGGCCCAAGACAGCTGTTCTTCCAGCGTGGCCCAGGGACGCCCTAAGCTGGACACCCCTGATTTAGTGCCATCTATTGACTGTCCAGGGTCTAGGACGTTCTGATAAGCTGCAGAGATGGAGGAACTCCAGCTGCACCAGCACCTTCTGTCTCGCTGACCTTGGGCCACAGTGCCTGACCTCTGAGCACAGTGACTACACTTACGCGATCGGCCGTCTGTCACAATCCAAATGACTACCGTAACGATTACGTACAGTTACCCAGGTGCAACAGGCGGCCCAGCTGCTGACCAGGGGAGATACTGGGACGTCTCCTCCATTTGCTGGTGACTGAAACACAAAGGAATGCCGTACGCAACGACGTTAGGGGAACCTGAAATACACAACGTGGAAGAGCCGCTGGCCGCCCGTCTCTCCCGCAATTTTCTCAAACGTCACCCAGGTACGTACACGGGAGTTCCCAGCCCCGACGGGGAGGGGTGTGCATCTACCGCCACAGCGGCCGCGGTTCGGGCCTCGCAGGGCTCCCTACAAGGGGCTCCCGGCTGCACCTGCCTGCCAGACAGCAGCGCTACGCACGGTGGGGACACGGACGTCGCTGGCCTTGCTCAGAGGCACTTATTGAAGCCAACCATAGGAATCCTGGGACAGAAAAAGAAATCTATTTATATCCCGGAGATTATCCTCTAGAAAAGGTGTCACAGGGACGCACGAAAGCCCGGCTCTGACTGCCGGCTCTGACTGCCGGCCTCTCAAGTTCAGGGCCAAGTACTTTCTGCTCCAGAGAAGGCATTTCCAGGCCGGTGGGCGGCCCAGCTGTCCGGGACGGCACGGTCTGTCCCCTAACGAGACACCGCAACGAGAGGGGCCAGTGCCACGAGTCCCGTCTTGTCTCTGCACGTAGTTAGGTTTTCATTCACGCGACTGAACGGGCTTTAGGAAACACGGCATCTGTCGTTCGCGTTTCACGAGCTCAGTGACAATATGGCATTTAATGGCTTTCTCTTTCTTCCTGCGTGCTTGCTTTTTTTTTTCCCTTAAATTTTCACATTTCTTCTTAAGTTTTCCCCCCAGAATGGAACGCTGTGGAGGTCACAGAAATGGAGAAAATGTTTTGTGGAGGGGACGTCGCTAGGTCCTCGGGAGCAAATGTCCTGCTTCTGTGCTTAAAGTTGAAACAGGTTTTCATCGACATAAGTCTTCAGCAGCTCCGTGCTGCGGTCACCCGGAAGTCACTGTGTGCCTCCGCCCCGCCGTGTGTGACGCTGCGGAGGGCGCCGACGAGGCACCCACGGTCCCGGGGCGTCCGGGGCGGTGGGGCTCTGCACAGACGTGCACTCGCGCGTTCAGTATCAGCGCCCGACGTGGCGAGGGTTCTGCGGGGGGAGGAGATGGTTAGTTGTAACGGGAAATGCAAGTGAGGGCTCCAGGCCAGGAAGTACCACACGGCGGGCCTGTCAGCCTGACACAGAACACACAGGAGGTGGAGATGAAGCAAACGCCCCGGGGACAGGGGACAGCTGGCGTGACTGCCTAGAGGTGGGTGACAGCTGGGTGGTGCACGCCTTCTGGCCTTTGTACCGAGCAGAATGGTGTCCCCCAGCAGTGACGTCCACTCCCTCGTCCCTAGGACCCGCGAATTCATTAACGCTCCTGGGACAGTTAGGGACCATCTTGGATTGCGTGAGGGGACTCTTCAATCTGAGGACATTTCCTAGCACGGCCAGGGTGAGACACCGTCAGCGAGCAGCATGGCCGGGAAGAGGCAGCCTCGCAGGCTCTGACGACGCAGAGTCGTGAGCAGACGGCTGCGGGGGCCGGAGGGGGTGGCGGGGCCCCCTGCGCCCCTCAGAGCAGGACTCGAACGCGCCACACCGCTGACTCGGTGCGTCCTGGGGGTGCTGCTAACCCACTGAGCCATAGCGGGGAGCAAAACAGTTGATTAAAACAGTATTTTCCCAGGTTTCAAAATAAGTATTTTCTACTTTGGGTTCTAACCTTTCCTTTGAAAAGAGGGAAGAATAGTATGTTGTGTCCATACGGCCGAGCTGTGCACGCATCCACGAGACGGGGACCCTGTGGGAGCGGCTCCGTGGCACTGTCACACGCCGTGCACCTTTTTCAAGCACATACGGGCATCCTCCTGTTTCTGCATCCTTACTAGACGCACCATACTGACCTCCGCGTTTTCTAACTTTCTAAATCATTTAAAAAGTGTAGAGCGGGTTAAAATAATGTATCTGTGTGGGGTAAGTGGGAGATTACCAAATGAGATAAATGCAAATTAATGTGAAAAGTTACGTAAGGAACCGACATAACGGGCATCACTATTATTTTTAAGGGACAGAACCGAAGTACACAAGTATGGGTGACTTGAACCCTGGTGACATTTCCTTTCAGCAGCTGGCACTGCTAATTATCCGACTAGGAATAAAGACCCACCAATTAGATGGCTTTCACACATTCGGGTAAGAGTTTTACCAGTAAATAATGTTTGTCCTTTGATCACATTTTGTAGTTATTTTAGAAATTAAACTGTGTGTAAAAGCTCATCGTGTTGTTCTTCTCATCTAGAACTGTTGTCTAGCCATTATTAAACGTTTTCATTACGAACAGGAGCATTTTTACGTACTGGTACACAAACGATTAAACATTCACATCTTGGTCTCAAAACATTGTTTACAATGGATGTATGAATAAACAAAAATCAATAGGGATAATGTGACACCCCACAATTGGTTAGAACAACAGGCCATTGGAATTGATCATGCTAAAGGCTAAATAATCACAATAGATGCAGCCCCGAGCTTGGAGACGTTCTGTATGATGGACTCATGTTTGAGGCCATCGGTGAGCGGGGCGAGGACCGTCCTTACGTCCTTATGAACCCACCGAACTTCCCCACCCCTAGAAATTGACCTTTGAGTCCTATTTATTACAGCGTGGCTTATTTAAGTCAAGTAAAAACCTGAAAGTGCAGACGCTGGGGGCCCGCTGACCCTGTGACAGCCCATCAGGGTGGGTGAGTCTCGTTTCCACTTGAGAATACACTCGCTGTCCGATGAGTGTGGTGTCAAAGGCGCCTGGCGACGCCCGTTGCGATTTTGTTGATGCAAATGACCGGAACACACAGGTGCAGACTCCGAGGGCTAGAAGAGTCAGTGAGAGGGGGACGGGGTGGGGGAGGACTTCCTGGAGTCCTTTCCGGGAGAAGCAGAGCAGAGTTTCCCCGGGAGAAGGGGGGCTGGCCTGTCGGAATCGCTGCGTTACCAAAGCCGTGTTCCACCTGTTTTCGGAATTGCGCGGCCGTGCAAAGCTCACAAGTGACGCTTCTATTCATTTGCCTTCTGCCGTTCATTAATCCAAGATGGACTCGAAGAGCCGATCGTCCTTTTCACTTCAGCAGCAGATCGATGTGACTCATCCCATTTTCTTCTTCTTGATGAAAAAATAAGTTGAAGGCAATGAATGCTGAGTCCTAGAGCTCAGGCCGTAATGTGCAGCATGACATAAAACCGATGCGGCAACAGATGACGACGAGTCAGGAAGTGACTGAAACTGGACCAGAATTAAGGGGAGCCGCACGGACGAGTGAGCACACAGGCGTGGGAAATTCCACCCCACGGGAATCGGGGAAGGAGTGTCTAGAATGGCGCCCGGGGGCACAGTTACCTACTTTAACGTCCAAGTTGGAGAATTGAGGATCCCTTCTAAACACCGGGGAGCGTGCGGTCTCCCTACACTGGTATCTCCGCCAATCCCACCTCCTCCAGGGAACCCCGGAGAGCCACCTCCCCCCACACAAAAGCCTCTCAGGCCGCAGCACTGCCGACCACGCCTGCTTCCTGGTGTCTCCTCCTCCCGCCCTGCGGCCTTGCCGGCCAGGGGCTGGCAGGGTAGACCCAAGTTCAGGTTCTCCTTTGCAGGCATAAATGCGCAAACCGACGGCGCTGGAGCCCACGGTTCCCTCCAGGTTGGCTGCCCCCTCCCCGGCGTCTCGGCTTGTGAAAGCCTGGTGGTTCCCTGACACACAGAGGCGCCATGTGGGCCCCTGCCAGCACCCCCGTCGGCGGGGAGCCTCCCCTCGGACCCGCCGGCCGACAGAGATCTCCACGGCCAACGTGGTCCTGCCGCTCAATGCTGGGACTTGGGGTTGGGATGGAGGGTGAACTCCTCAGCGCGCCCCACCAGGAAATGTCCTGGCGCGGCCTTGACCTACTTCCCTGGTTTCTCTCCCCACCGTGTGCTGACCTGCTCCCACTTACTGGGTGTCACCAGCAAACTGTGTGTCCCCTGCCACCCCCTCGCCGGAGCACCCTTCCTCCATGTGCCTCTCCTCCTCCCACACTTTCAGGCCCCTGCTCGGTTCAGCCCGTCCCAAAAGCCTGTGGTCGGCCACTCCCCGTGACACGCAGGGCTCCCCAGCCCCCAGCCCAGCATGTCCCCGTCACCCCCCACGCTGATGTGCTGGGCAGAGCTCCGTGGTGGCACAGACTGAGGTTGCTCCCGGCTTGTTCTTTCTTTAATGTCTTTATTCTCTACTTCTGCGCTCCTAGGACGCGTCAGAACTTGGGGTTCCTGACGTGTGCTGATGCCTCTGATGAATCTCAGTTATTTTAAATAGGAAAGCTGTCTTTAACCTTCAACTGTAAACAGAAACTAATCAGGGAGATGTTGCTTCTGCTCCGACTGCCCAGTGTCTATCCTGGTTCATCTTCGAATGTTATAAACGTACAAACAGGAAACCACATCCACGTGTGGTCAACTTTCTGTGATTTAGGGTAAAATAAATCAATAGAGAATTAAATGATATCCCATTAATGTTTTGAGTCACCTAGAAAAAAACTTGATCTGAACGCAGCCAATTTTCTGCTTCAGTTTGGCTCACGTGAGTGTATCCTTAATTTATGGGGGAGCTCGAAGCCCTAAAAACCGGGGAATCCTTAGCATCGTGACTTAGCAGCGATCTTTCAGATTCGATGAGGAAGTAGCCGGGAACTCATTCACGTGCAAGGCTTTGCCTCCATCTGCGCTGCAGGTTTTGCAAAGCCACACACGTGCCATCAGGGAACTGCCCCCACTGCCCTGCGGGGTGTCCTGTGTCCCCCGGCACTCCTGACCCCCGGAACGCCGACTTAAGAATAAACCACGCGGCCGCAGGCCTGCTCTGGAAGCCCCTGGACAGGCCGAGCCTGCAGGAAGTAACTGCCCTCACCCAAATCCACGCGCCCAAAGTCTTCCCAAACCTCAGTGCGTTTCCTTAAGAAATTCGTATCCACGTGTCCCTGTTCATGACATCCTGGAAATGTGCCTGCTGTAATTTATTCATGAATTGTGTGTGCTAATTACGAGATGGGTTATAGGAAAGTCACACCTTTCTCAGCTGAGAGGAATTAAGCGTATGAGACTTTTTTAAAAATTAAAAGCAAATCCAAAAGATTCAAACCTTTCTTTCATTCCTGTCTCTCACCATTACAACAAGCTCTCAATCCATTTAACTTTCTTTATTCCCTCTTTTTCTTTGAAGTATTAATGTAATTCATCTCTTACCTGCATCAAAGTCACCGAACTATTGTCATCAAATCACCCGACACACAGCAGTCGGGGACAGTGGGGAGGCTTTGCATCCTTGTGAAAAGGTTACTGCACATTTGAAAGCTTTTTTTTTTTTTTTTGTACTCTTGCACACTTCAGCATTCGAAGGAATGTTTAGTCAAAGTGGGTAGGAAGGAACTTTGCTAAATTGGCCAAACATGACCTGTGGGTCTTCCTAGCACATTAAATCCCCCTCAACCGGCAACACCCTCAGTCTGAAAGGAAGGTTCCGGGCAAACTGAACATGAAACCAACTGTCTTTGCACGTGGAGAATCCACAACAGCCCCGCAAAGGAGTCCCTCCCTCACCAGCCACTTCCTGCGAACTTCGCTGTGCACGTCCGGCGCGCAGGTGATACGCCTTCGGTGGGTTGGGGGGTGAAAACACGGAGCTCACTTGCATCATCAAAGATCTCAACCCGCAGAAAATGTTCCCTCAACATCATCAACATGCTTCTTCCGCAACAAAGGGGGGTGACCTGCACGCCTAGTTTTAGGGAGATGTTAGCAGGGAATCTCCTGTCTCAAAACTGCAGTTGAAGATTGCACCGTGTGCAGTGGGAATGCGGTCACAGCGCTGTGGTCAATCCTGCTGCTGGTCAGACGTCACGCGTGTGGTCCGGCTGTCAAAGACGAGTGGGTGCGCCGGAGTCCCTGGTGCTCAAGACCCTTCAGTTACTGACCAGGCGGAGGACATGGAGGAAGCGGCGACAGAAGCCACTGGCTTTGCTTGTTTCGCTTTTCCGCCAATCTGTCCCTGCCTCCTCCATGCCCTGGTCGGGAGAGAGGGCCCCTGTCCCACCGGAGGCTGCAGGCGGGACCTCACGGGGGGCGCGCTGGGCCGCGGGGCCGCGTGGGGCGGCAGGACGTCCCGTGTGCAGGCGGGAGTGCGCTGGGCGGCAGGACGTCCCGTGTGCAGGCGGGAGCGCGCTGGGCGGCGGGACCTCACGTGTGCAGGCGGGAGCGCGCGGGGCGGCGGGACCTCACGTGTGCAGGCGGGAGCGCGCGGGGCGGCGGGACCTCACGTGTGCAGGCGGGAGCGCGCGGGGCGGCGGGACCTCACGTGTGCAGGCGGGAGCGCGCGGGGCGGCGGGACCTCACGTGTGCAGGCGGGAGGGCGCGGGGCGGCGGGACCTCACGTGTGCAGGCGGGAGCGCGCGGGGCGGCGGGACCTCACGTGTGCAGGCGGGAGCGCGCGGGGCGGCGGGACCTCA